>JAOWBC010001052.1:5362146-5397897 GCA_028566105.1 Hypoplectrus providencianus | reverse complement strand
GGGTGGGGGTTGATTTTGCATGAACTTACTTTTAAATTAGCTGAAATAACTTTCTTGCACATGTTGCATCAAGCTGTGCATTGCTGTCTATAAACAAGTTTAGTTTCCTCTCTGTTTATCATACTTTTATCTTTTTTTTATTGGACAAAATTATTGTTTAGTGGATACACTCAACAGCACTGGCACTGAAAAAAAAAAAGGTAGTTAGTTGAGTGTGACACAATCTCGCTTCATAATTTAAAAAGGACGGTAAGGTTCTTAACATTTATGAAATATTTCAAGTAATTCATCACATTATGTTCTTATTGATCTTTAATTTTTTTCTTGTTCTTTTTGATATTTGCTCAGTTTATCATTGTACATTATAGCCATCAACACAGATTTCTAAATGTTCTCTTTTTGCAGCTCTCAAATCGACTCAAGAAGACCTGGAAACCTCAGCTGTTCAAGAGAGAGTTGTACAGCGAGATACTGGATCACAAGTTCACCATCACAGTCACAGCGCGCACTCTGGACCTCATCGATGCTGCCTACGGATTCGACCTCTATATTCTCAAAGTAAGAGAGCACCAAGTATGTGAGAAAATGTGTGACGATATGACATTTTTTTGTCTGACTTACTCTCCAACTCCTGTTAGACGTCAAAGGAAGATCTGTGCTCAAAGCTGGGGATGGACTTGAAGAGGGCCATGTTGCTTCGCCTGGCCCGCAGAGATGCAGAGCTTTACCCCTCCGACCCAGCCAAGAGAGAGAAGGTCTACCAAAAATACAAGGTATGTGGGATGTATTCAAGTCCACTGAGTGAGTCAAAATGTGTTTTTATAGAGGAGTGATGACCACCAGTGTTCCTTTTTTCAATGATCAAAATAAGACGATGTCATTAAACACTAAGACATCATTAAGTATGTAATATAAATATATATCGACCCCTGATTTTCATCAGAAAGATAAGTAAAATATTATTTGAAATAACTTTTACAATAATAAAGTCTTTGGTTTTGGTAAGACCAAACTGTTGGAAATGTTTTTTTTTAATTTGTTGGCTAAAAAATATCAAAAAAAATTGACTTAAACTACACCAAAATAATTACCATTTCTTTTTCTATGATGTGAGTAAAATGCTCACTTTCCCACTTAGTCAGCCACAACTTAACTACAAAAACAGGTTGACCAAGTTAAAACTTTCTTTAATGTTCACCTGCTATGGTTATGGTTTTAAAATGATGTTTGTTTTCCTTCTTCCTTCTGTCTGAGCAGCAGTTTGAGATCCCAGAGGAGGAGGCAGAGTGGGTGGGTCTGAATCTGGAGGAGGCAGTGGAGAAACTGAGGCAGCTGGAGCACAAGGTAACATCCTCAAACACAAAAACCTGACACTCATCTCACTCTGCTCTCTCTTTTGACATTTCACCTTACAGCAGCTAGAAACAAAGTGGTTTAGCTCAGACTTCTTTTTTGAAGAATCCAAAATCTCTAAAGACTTTTAAAGAGAAAACAAAGTACAAATATCCTCTGATGTCAATAAGGAGAACATTAACTCACATCGGATCATGTGAGGGTTTGGTGTTTCGTTGACCAGACTATGTTTTGTTCTCCAGGAGCCAGAACCTGTGTTTGAAACCTGTATGGAGAAGCTGGTGCAGGAGCTGCAGGTCCAGAAACTCACAGCACCACTGGTCATGGAGAAGGATGCTTGAGCTGCCTGAGTGAGGCAGAAACCGCTTTTCAGACAAGGAAGTTAAGAAGAATGAACTTAAAATGGTGGTAGTTAGAGTTTCTGTTTCTGAAACTTTGCCACCACAGAGAACTCACAGCAGAGGAGACATGAGTAATTGGGTTATGTTGGAGTTATGCTTATTTATTTCTTTGTATTCGAGGTTAATTCCTTTTTTTTTTTTTCAATAAAAATAAAAGATTATCTTTTTTCTTAAATTTGTTTCTGCTCATCTGTTTCCATAAGTTAATTCAATTGGTCACCAAAAACCCTGCAGTGCATCTGTGAATTGTAGAATTTGTGCAAATGTCTTCTGCCTTGCAAGCACTCGGATATTGTGACCATCCAAATAACACTAACTCTTTAACCAAGGGCAGAATCTGGTAATATATCAGATGTAGAGCAACATCAATTTAAAATTATGTGAGTACAGATTGATTTGACAGTAAGATAACTATAATGTTTTTGTTAATTAAAGTATGTTGGTATTTTTGACAGAAACCCAAAAGACAAATAAACCTGAAAATGAGAGCAGAAGGTTCAAGTTGAAATTGTAAGATTTTATTACATAAACATTTACAACATACGGTTAAATTTACAGCTTTGTTCCTCCTCATAGTTTTGGGGGTCCAGCGATCTTCCATCCCTCCATCTTGCCGACTTTTGTGAAGAAGGCCAATGTGCCAAGACCCAGACAAGCTGATGTACCGGTTGTAGCACTGTGGGCTGGACACAAACACAAAAACAATACGACTTCAATTAGGTTACGTTTTTTTTCTTTGTTCCCCCAAATGTTTATATTTCCTCTGTGCTAAAACAGTCAGAAAAATATATATCTCTCTTCAATCAATGTATTTGAATATTGGTATGGGTGTGCCCTGTTAAAAGTAACTGGTTAACACCCAGAACTAGAATGTGGTAGGTGGTAATAGTTGTTAAATCACAATTGTGACACAAATCCAGTGAACATCATTTCAAGTCCAGCATCAACATTACATAAGTGTTAATAAAAATACAACGGCCATCCATTGTGATCGAGACGAGTGGCACAATTGTATTTCACCAGTTGTGTTTGAATGCTGGTGTCTGTTTGCAAAGCCAGGAGCAAAAATTGTAAGGAAACGATGCAGTTTGACGTCACTGTTATAGTACTTGCCGAGAGAATAGACAGTTAAAAATGACGTGGCCCTGGAGCCTACAGAAAAGCGAACAGGTACAGAACCAGCCAGATAAAGCTCCAAACCAGCGCTGGAATTGCTTTGGTCGAAAAGGCGTATTACACAACTTTATGGGATGGAACTTAACCCTCCTTGGTTAGGAGGCAGAATAAGCTGAATGAAAAGCAGCAGTATCTCCTCTGTCAGGAGGAGTGCTTACTTTTGGCTCCCAGGAAGATCCCAGTGGCACAGCCTCCAATGAAGTAATTCACTGGGTCCTCTGGGGCTTCACGAACTTGAGCACTGAGACAAGTTGCCATTCCAAAAATGGCTCCCATCGCGGCTGAAAATACCAGAGATTCATATCAGCATTTCACATTTCAATACAATGTGGAATTTAAAATATACAACATTAGCGCTTTTGGCCAGTGAGCTAGTCATATGATGAACTTGTTTTGTTCATGTACCTACCCATGGTTACAGTGGCGTTGGAAGCCCTCTGTACTGCTGCCATTGCAGAATCAGGCTGGAATGCCATAATATGATATGCTGAACCAACCAGGCCTGGAAAAAAGACGAAAAAAAAAGTGTAACTGTGTGAACTGAATTAAATAATATTGGATTCTCAAAACAAAAGAATTAATTATTAAAATACTTAAATTGACAAACAATGCCAGTTGGTCCTGTTTCTATTGGGACGTAGTAATAGGCCAAGTTTGTCAAATCTGAAACCCGTTGATCTTGCGTAATTGAACTTGATGGCTTCATTACCTGTAACTGAAACTAATCCATGATCTGTTAGCATATTTAAATAATGTGTTTATGGGCGGAGCTTAACCGGTGATAGGAAGTAATTGTTAGCTCCTGGTCTAAGCGGAGCAAGCGTCACAGCTGTCAAAACTATCTACATGCAGCTGGTCTTTTAGGACTTTTCCGTTTTACAGAAATTGCCTGAATGTCTAACCCAGAACTTGCCAGACTCTAGTTAATGCTCAGCCTGATATCACTTTAGTTAAAACACAAATGCCAAACCAACAACAAAACCACAATCTAACGACATACTAAATACAAAATTATATCTTGAGTTGTTCTGATAGAAAAGTGTCACTAAAACAAACGGACAAGTGGTTTAGAGACTACAAAATAACTGAATTTGTTTATTCTGGCATTAATTCATACCACTCTTGGGCTGACCTGCTAGCGCAAAAACGTTAGCATAGCTAAAACATAAACACTTGTTCAACACTTAGTTAGCGTTAGTTATTCTTCACAACCAAACGTAACACCCAGCATTCTGTAGCCAGTACAATATTTACCCAAAGCTGTCCCTATTTTTGTTGTCACCCATGTTTTTTCGACGCAGTTAGTGCCGTCCGGTATATCCCAGTACCCCATTTTGGACCTAGCAAGGACGCGATCTCAAGAATGGAACTCTCGCGAGAAACTTCTTCTTCTTCCAGTTATCTAGGCCATGGCATACACCTTTCAGGCGCATTATCGCCACCTTGTGGTGATATGGAGTTTGTACATAAACTGCTCAGTTAAATAATGAAAGCAGCAGTCATATCCAATTCATTACATCACCAAACACCAATCCCGATTTTACTCTTTGATAGGACACAGTGTCCTCACTCCAGGCCTGATTTAATTGCTTATGTGTTGTACTTAACGTTTATAACACTCCAGGGCTTCAAATGCTTTTTATCCCTAAATCAATGAGTTATTTTTCTGCTTTACACAACTAATGTTTATTTAATACAAGATGTTTTCTTGTATATTTGATCATTTTTATGGTCGTCTGTATCTTCGCCACTGTAAGCAAAAAAAGTATGTTCAGCCTTTGAAATCACTTAATAAAAAGTGTTTTTTTCCATACGTCATAAAACGTGTTCTGATCTGCATCTACATCGTTGTCTTCATAAAGACAAACACAGTGCTTTCAATTTCATACCACACTAAGAACCTAAAAGTTCATTTCTTAATTGAATACATCCAATAAATATTGACAGTGCTGACTGACCCCAAAGACATACCATAGAATGCTTTGTGAAAGCACACCTGAATATCAGTGTTCTGTTTTTAATTGTAAAATTGACAGTGGATCACATACCCCTTTTCAATAAAAGCAGTTCCAGGGTTGGTTTGGAGCTGGTGCTCATGCTGGTTCCCAGTTGGTTGGCCAGGATCATCCCTTGGTGCTTGTATAAATTTCACCATACAGATACAAAGTTTTAAATACATTTATTCACAATCCAGCTTTTGCAGGTACTTGACAATTTAAGGAAAGTAACAAAATCATCATCATTAAGCAGCAGAGCTCCATGAGCTGCACCTGCCATATGAATGTCATTGGCCCGGGTTTCAGTGTCCCACAACTTCATGTTTTATGAATGTCTTAACTTTACAGATACTTTACATTTACATATAAATATGTCATTTCTTCTTCCAGAATTTGCTGTATTTGTCAGCTTTGAAGTCATCTTCATAGTGGACTGCTGTCTGTTTTTGCACTGTCTTCACTTCTCTCCTTTTCTGTCGTGCTCGTCGCTCCTCTTCAGACAGAGTGGCCAGATTGACCGGCATCTATCAAAGACACAAAGGAACACCAATAAATGTACCAGACATGAAATGTGACTTAATATGTTTATGGACCTATACGCTGTAAGGCCAGAGCACCTTATCTCATCTATCATGAGCAGAAATTACACATTTGGGTTAAAGTTATTTGCTTTATCTCCTGACATGAAGAAAACCTTTTCTATTCAGTAGACTGTTATGTTTCAGTGTGTACACACCATGAGGATGCGTCTGGGTTCTTTGTATCTGATGTTGATTGTGGATCCATCGGGCCGAACCAGCATCACGGGGTACTGCCTCTCATACTTCTGCCGACCGCAGCGCACCACCGACGTCCTGCTGGAGTTCAGCTGAGCGGTGTGAGTGTGGAGCCCCGCGGTGTGTGTGCGGAGTGCGAGCACACGGCAAACACACCTGCCCAGACAGACATAAACACAGCAGGACGTTACTGTCAATGTATTGTCGGATGAGCCTCTCCAAATACCCACTGAACGGACACCTCTGTTCCGTCAGTGGAAGCAAAGCCGTAATAAGCCGTGACACTTCCTGTCCATGCACACCAAAATGTTTACAGCAAACTAACAAGAGCGTGCGACCAAATGTTACTATTAGTCTTACCGTGAGAACAGACTCTCTGTTAAAAACATGCTCGAATTCACTCTAACAGGAAGCACTAACTAGAAGGTCGAATGCTGGAGTTCACACACTAAATGCCCCACATGAAACAATGTAACGCGCATATTCGTTCCGACAGGTTTTTTTTCCCTCACATCACAAAAAAATCATTTAAAAAATAGGCAACATCCATTACATGCAGAATGTGTGTTACACAATGTCATTTAAATAAGGGTGCAAATTAAATTTTAAAATAATAATTAAAAAAAAAAAGTTAAATAATGAAAGATGATAACATTGTCATTCGCAGCAAATAATGGAAGGGTTAATCATAATTTTGGACTGCTTGCGTTTTCAATACTAATACTAATACTTATTATTTACGAACAAATAAGCCAACAACATCACGATCTGGAAACAAACTCGTGGTTCAGCGGCTGTACATTTGGCGGCGGTGGAGCTCCGCCGGCTCCAGTTCCTCCTTTACCGGAGCAGAAGAAGACGCTGTGGGTTCGCATCATTATGATGCCGGCGTACGCCTGCGTACTCGACGGTTGTCTGCTCAACTTAAGCGGTGTGTACCCCAAGAGTGTATCCATGGACTGTAAATAGTTGTCTCCCTGCCTCAACCAACTGTCTGACGTAAAAACACAACATTATTGCAATATGTAATTGATTGACATTTATTTCTCTAATTTGCCTAATTTGTTTCATGCCAAACTACATACAAACACATATGTTGTCCATAGTATAAAGCAAAGCATCCAGTGGCTTTAATATTTTTCCCTCATTAGCATTAATTTCGCAATAAATCTCGATCTCTTTAAAACATCGGTACATTTAAGGTGAACACCTCCTCACGCTTTTCCCTCCCTCGCCTCTCGCCACCCCCGCAAGCCGGATCGTGCGACAGCTGTCTGAAAAGGAGCACACCCACTGAGATGCGTCTTATGACCTGATGAGGAAGCAGTCCGCTCAGCAGCTGTGAGTTTCATTTTGTTACTTTTTCAAAAAAAAAAGCTAACGTTGTTTTTAAAGAATTAAGCTCGTTTCGTCGATAACTCGCTGCTGTATGTGTTGTGTGTAAGTCACAGATGTCAGATCTCGGTTACACATGTTTTATTTAACTCTTAAAGAAAGTGACATGCAGCCTGCATAAAAAGAGATGTTAGTTTGAATCTTTTTCATTGGTTAGATTTTCACTGGTTTTATATGATGTGAATATGTGATATAGGATGCGTTGGGATTTTGTAAATCTGTGGTGTGAATATGTATGGGCTGTGAGTAGTTTATGGAAGACATCCACATAAAAACAGATTTCCATTAACAAACCTAGTGTTAGCCAGTCACAAAAAAATCCACTTGACTGTTGTAATGTTTTGAAAGGACTGTGATGAGTGTGTGTACTTTAGGTGAACTCCATCCATCAGTCTGCAAGCATGGCTGCTTTGGGTTTCACCAAGAGATGGATCCCAGTTCAGCTGCTGTTCCTGTGGACATTGACCACAATTTCTGGTGACTGATGCACAAACTGTAGTCTGACTACTTTTTTTTTTAGATCATGCACATATAAGGAACACGTAAAACATGTTCAGTCACTCATGAAGCATGTGGTAAGCTCACGATTGTTGTAAAGGCACATGTGTAAATACATGTTTAGATTTTGCTAATCCACATGCAAATATATGTATTGTTTCTGTGATCATCCTTGGTTGCTTGTCTAATTATTTTTTTGTGTCTGTCTGTCTGTCCTTCAGAGTCCAGTGTTGTGTACTTGTTTGCTCCAGAAGAGGTCACAATTGAAGGAGGCTGCAAAGCCAACATCAACATCACATCCAGGTAACCACACAAACACAGCTTGCAAATATGTAGCAGGTAGTAACAGCAGGTTCTGTTGTCTTTTTTGGGTTTGTCCTTGCATTGGGCTGCAGCAACAGGGTCACTGGTTTGATCCCAGCCTGCAGCTCTTAAGTGTGGAGTTTGCATGTTGTTCGTGTGAATGTTTGTCTGTGTCTATGTGTCAGCCCTGTCTTCGTCTGGTAACTTGTCTCTCATCAAGTGTTCTGAATGAATGTCTGTGCATCTAACCAAGCTTTTAACAATATTTAGTCGTGCTGCATACATAAACAGGTGTTGTAAACTATATATTGAACTGTGGAAAAACATATCAATGCTGGTATTAATAGTGACATTTTCTATCAAATGTAGAGAAATCCTTCAGCTCTTATATCGGTTTCTTTTAACAAATTAATAAAACTCTTTATATTCATCATAGATTGTTTTTGTTTCCATACTTGTTTTTTAAGTGCCTTTTTGTGTGTTGTTGCTGTAAAAGCATAAGGAAGAAGCATTGAAATATGCTGCTAAGCAAGTTAAAGGAGTGGCTTTGGCAGAGCAGCCACCAAGATCACTGTTGTTCTCACTGGAGTTTTGTGTCTTTCTCTAGTTCCCCTGTCAGCCAGTCGACTCTGATTCACTTAAATGTAACCTTCACTTCCAAGTCGAATTACTCAACTGTAATCACAATTCCTGACCAGGTAACACATGACGCCAAGTAAAACAAGTTGTGCAAGCCTCTGTTGTTATGTGTTGCAAATAATCTATTCGCATGCCTATTTTATACACTTCTTAATATTTATTAATATATATTTACTTTTCTTTATATACCTGTATCTCCCCTCAACCATGTTAGGTTGGTGTCTTGGAGGGGAATCATGCACATTTTTATAATTTAAACTTCTTTGTCACAATATGTGCAATAAAAACATGGTCACATCTGAGCTGAGTGCGATTTAGATTTAAATATGCAAGGGAATGACGAATGGCACATAAAAGTGGCAGCTTTAGATCATTGTTGGTAACAAACTAGCATCTAACAGCGATTTTGATTCTGACAGACAGTAAATCTTCGATATGACTGTGGAAGAAACCTGCATGCAGGCAAGTTAGGTTCCCATAGTTACAGTGGGAACTGACCCTAATCTCAGGGTTAATAAACTAATCTTTCACTAAACCGGCTTCTCGAAAAGGGTCCAAATTCAGCAACATTCAGAATTGTGCAGAATTACCAGCATGCAACAGCAACATTAGCATCAGCAGATAAGGATCATATTTATTTCTGTGTATATTTATTTCATTACCCCGCAGAGTAAAGCTTCCTTCTTTCTTCAGGTGTTGCTGCCAGCAGAGGCGTCCTCAGTCAGTTTTAATGTGACAGCCAATGATGTCGGTCAGGTGACCACCCACCTGCTGAGCAATAACACAGACCTGAATAGGTGGGTTTCTGCACATCAGTCCAACATATGATCATAAGAACCAGATCGCTCAGTGTACTGACTGTAGAGGATAATGGCACACTGCCACTGTCTAGTTTCTTTGTGTCTTTAAGCCTGACTTTCTCTCCTCCAGTGAGAACGCCAGGATCCACTTTATGGTTGTCCATAGCAACGTCCTGTTGGTATTTAGTCAAGTGATTGGCTGGATTTACTTTCTGGCCTGGTCGGTGTCCTTCTATCCACAAGCCTGGGAAAACTATAGACGGAAAAGGTATTTTTACTGTCTGTTCATTGACTTTCTTGTCATCACTACTCTTGCTAAAACAGACATCCAGGCTTAAAGTCCTGTCCCTCAGTTTTCAGACTATAGGAATGTAGAAGTTACATTGCAAATGTTACATTTCAAGAATTGATTTCTAGATATCTGCAGGCTTGCGTAGTTTTGTCTTGTATCATTATGTAAACACCTCTGTCATTTGGTAAATGATCCAACAAGCATCTGTCGGGCTCACAGTTATTTCTCATTGGCTGTTTCCAATTGTTTTGTCATGGTGAAAACAAGGCTCAAAGTTCTGCATTTGCAAAGTTTTGCAGGTTATTTAATTTGAGTGCCAAAAAAAGCCCCTTCAGTAAGGCTCAGGCCAAAAAACTGTATGAGCTCTTGGAAAAGGGAAAAAGTTCGCAGCATATGATCAAATGCAAGAACTCAAACAAAATTGAAATTAACTGATCAATTTGACAAATAATTCCAACATGTTTGTTTTCAGTGTTGTCGGTCTCAACTTTGACTTCCTGGCTCTCAACCTCACTGGCTTCATTGCCTACAGTGTCTTCAACATAGGACTGTTCTGGGTGCCTTACATAAAGGTAACGTCTCCACTCTCTAACACTAAAAAAAGAAAAGTAAAAGCCACCTGATGGTAGCATGACAGAACATTTACTCACCACTCATGTTCTGCTTGTGTTGACATTTTCCTGTTTGTGTATTCATGTAAATCTGAACTGGTAGCTTATGAACGAAGCCTGCTGTTGTGAAATGCCCGCTGGCTGTCTGCCCTGTAGGAGGAGTTTCTGAAGAGCAACCCGGATGGAATCAACCCAGTCAACGCCAACGATGTCTTCTTCAGTCTGCACGCCGCCCTGCTCTGTTTGGTCTACATCATTCAGGCTGCGGTGTATGAGGTGTGTCTGTAGGGAGAATGACTTGACTCTAGTGTTGTGAAAATGTACAATATTTGGTATGTAAACATGAGCCATTGAAGGATTCCTCGTAGGTGTGGATTTAAACAAATGTCTGCCATCATGTATCAGAATGAGCCTGTTGCAGTATTATTGAGTAAAGTATTAAAAAAAATATGTAGATACACCTGCAATTATAGCTTATTGATGTAGGTGCCACCAAAGACACAGAAACAAAATTATTTCCTTTTTTTCTAACTTAATGTATTAATATTATTATCTTGTATTTCATGTTGCTCTTTTTGTTTGTCTGATTGCTGACTCTTATTGTGACCTTCTCTGTCCTCTTTCCTCCAGAGGGGGGGTCAGAGGGTCTCCCGTATAGCCTTGTTCTTGTTGGCGATTGGCTGGACATTTGCGCTGGTCAGCTTGTTCCTAGCTGTTGCAAAGCAGATCACCTGGTTGGATTACCTCTACTATTTCTCCTACATTAAGCTGGCAGTCACCCTGATCAAATATGTGCCGCAGGTGAGCGTTCACAGCCACAGAACAGGGTGAATTAGCACTTTTGTCTTCGGTTTTTCTTGTTACACTCAAATAATCTGAGATTTATAAAAGCCAAATGCATCAAGAGTGCATTTCAAAGCATGGCATCACAAAAATGTTCACTGTACGCTAGTTTTATGTTTTGAGACCGTGTGTGTTTTATTATGACCCCTGTTGCTATATTTTTCTTTTTAATCTTTGTGGAAAATAAGCTGATTAAAAGGATGCAATGCAAATATTAATTCCTTGTTTATTATCCTTGATCATAATCAAAATATACTCTGAAATCAAGTTTAAATTATTCCAGAAAATTCAGTTCAGTGTTGTATTCCATTGTGTTTATTACTTTTTGTTATTCATTAGATGAATGCTCACTGACAGATGGTTACAGTGATGGTGGCGTTTCTGTATTTTGTTTCCAGGCTTACATGAACTACAGAAAACAGAGTACTGAAGGTTGGAGTATCGGCAACGTGTTGCTTGATTTCACTGGAGGACTCCTCAGTATTCTTCAGATGATCCTACAGTCTTACAACAACGGTACGTCTTTACTGTTCTCCTCTACTGTTGTGCCATTAAGGACAGTCATTCATTAAAATGTAATGTACTTATTGATGATTAAATGTACAGCTAGAGTTAAATAACTTGCATCAAAAGAGGGTTTCTTTGTTATCTGACCACATTAGAAACAACAGTGTATGTGCGACTCACAGGATGTGTTTGTATTATTTCTCTCCTCAGATCAGTGGCGGCTGATATTTGGCGATCCCACAAAGTTCGGTCTGGGTTTGTTCTCTGTGGTGTTCGACATCCTCTTCATGACTCAGCACTACTGCCTCTACAGACGGCATCCACAGTACGAAGCAGTTTCAGAGCAGGAAGAGGACTGAGGCTGACCCTGGACAGACTATCATCACATGATCACAAGGGAGCACAAACCTTTTTCTGTAGGTCGGCAAGAGTGTCCACATCTGATCAGCAGCTTAATGATTCTGAAGAGAAGTACTGATTGCTATCTTCTCTTCCATCTGCAGGTTTTGCACATGTTGTCTTATTTGTCTTCGGCCTTCATTAATATCTCAGGACTAGCCTTTTTTTACCTTTGTAATTCAAGAAAATTGTTGTAATGATGACACTGTAAACACTTTTGATTAAAGACAATGTAATAATTGAAATCATGGCATTTTTCAATTTGTCAAATTACAATCTGATCAATAAATTTCCAGGCTAATATTATCTGAAAGCTTTAGCTTATCACTGATAAATATAGAGACAGAAATGAAACAGATCTGGATGACATCGCCAGAGGACTCTATGGCGCTTTGGGCATGACACTCCCAGCAGCTATAAAATCTGAAGAGCGAGACGAGGACCAGTGGAGCATTCATTGGATTCATTGTTTTCCAATAAATAGGAGTCAAACCAGCTCAGTGCACTTCCTTTGATTCTGAGGAAGTGTTCTGGTCTCCTAAACACTTAGCACTTTTGCCTCACAACAGGAGGGTCACCTGTTCAACTCCAGCATGCAGCTCTTCTGTGAGTGTGCATGTTCTCCCTGTGTCAGCATGGTCTCTCTCTGGGTACTCCAGCTTTCTCCCAGAGTCCAGAAACATGCAGCGTACTGGTAGGTTAATTGGTGACTCTAAGTTGTCCATCGTCTGTCCCTTTGTGTCTGCCCTATGAGAGACTGGCATCCTGTCCAGGGTGTACCCTGCCTTTCACCCCCAAGGTTCAGATAAGTGGTTAGAGATAATGAATGAATTAAGGACTATTCTGGTCTCTGTAATACAATGTGGCCAATCCACTGTGATTAGTACGTACCCAAATTGGTCTAAAGGAGACAACCCTTAAAACATACACTCACCAGCTACTTAATTAGGAAATCGTGTGCAGCTGCTCATTAATGCAGGTATCTAACTAGCCAATTACAGGGCTGTAACTCGGTGCACCAGAGTGGAGAAGAAAGGGGATTTAAATGATTTTGAATGTGGCATGGTTGTTGGTCTGAGGAATTCAAAAACTGCTGATCTAATAGGATTCTCCCTTACAGCCATCTCTACTGTGTACAGAGAATGGTCTAAAAAAAAAAGACAAAATATTGAGTGAGCAGCAGTTCAGTGAGCTAAAATGCCTTGTTGATGGCAGCAAATGGCCACACCTTAAAACACATCCTACAGCAACAGATGAACAATCCACGAATTTAGTAGGTTCACCTTCTGCATGCATGCACAGGTAAGGTTATGGTTATGGATTTTACCCACGATAGGAAAAAGGATATAATTAAATCATTTAAATTAATGCATACTGTTATATTCCATGCTTGTTTTATTTCATATACTTTAAAGCCTAAATGTCATTTCAAAGCTATTTCTACACACCTGGTTATGACCGAACCACTTTATGTTCATTCTGCAATGTTCTCAATAAATTATAAATAAATATCAAAGACATGGTCTTTGTGGAACCATGGCTCTGATTGAGACTAAACAACTCCATCACTCAGTGACCCATCCAGACTGGCAGAGTTGTGACTTTGGTCAATGTTTATAATTTTCTTCCATAAATGTCACATTTAATGTCATATTTATATCAGCCTCTCACAGTAAATAGTGTCATTAGTTACATTTTTATTTTCTATTTACAACCAATTTGTTATATAAATATAATACATAATTCTGAGAAAAGCTGTCAAGTCAATGCATACAAGACTTCAATCAAAATAAGGTGAGAATAAACACACAGAAGGGGTTGGGGTGAGCTGGGGTGAGCTGGGTTGGGGGGCTGATTGGATTGGCTGACTAGAAAATCAACGGTGTGCAAGAGGATGTGGTCATGAGTCTTCATCACACAGAGAATGGGCAGTAAGACTGGCCTGTTGTCAGCTGTAGACTGGATAAAAAAAAAGGGTTCAATACTCATGAACACAGCTCTTGTTAACATGTCATGGTAACTGACAATTTAAAACTACAGCTTGGAACAAGAGGTCAATAGATTTGCAATTTGAAGTTGTTGCATCAATCCACTGGGTGTGGAGCCAACGGCCAATGGAGCTGAACTGGACGAACCACACAGAAACTATATCAGCCATGTGAGAGACGGTGATGTAGCCCAACACGGACCGGCGCCGTGTTCATAAGGAGCTCAGCTGTTCGATCGCAAATCTCCAAGGGAAAGAGAGGCGTGATCCTGGTCAAACAACAAACAACTTGTCTGCCAGATCATCCAGCTTTAGTTAGCTTCGTAATACCAGTGTGTGTCTGCGATGCTGGTGGAAGGCGCATGGAACAGGGAGGGTGGTTGCGGCAGAGTTAGGGAGGGCTAGATGGTTGGAGGGTAAACCTGTGTGTCGATGAAAGGGCCTCGAACAGAAAATAACATGCAGGTGAAACACTTTGAAGCTTGGATGTCGAAAATAATAGTTCTGAGGTCCATAAACTCACCAGCTCATCAATCTCTATAAACTTAACAGTTTGTTCTAAATACACATTTTCTATTTGAGTAATTGGTACAAACATTAATTTTTCCTGCGGTCCAGTATTAATTAAGAACAAGTATGGTTGTGTGTGTGTATGAGCGGCTGGTGGACTCAGAGTCCAGGTCCTCCAGTGTGCCACCATGAAGCCCCTCTCAGGCGTTGTTGATGATAATGAGAGCAGGGCTCGCTGTTTGTTGACTCGTCTCACACATGGCGCCCTGCTTGGCCGGCTTGGCGAACACTCGCAGCGTGTTCAGGTTGTAGACTCCTGCCTGGAGGAAACAGGCTCGCAGGGTCAGGCACATCACCTCCTGAGGCTTCAGCTGCAGCTTGTACTGGCTCTGACCAACCCAGGTGAACAAGCTGTGGACCTCCACAGACTCCGGGCTAAAGGAAAGACATGGATGGGTGGAAATATGTTCACTTATGGACTATTTATGTTTACATATCTATTACACTGATACTAAATTCAAGTCAGACAGCCACATACCTTTAGCACTTCTCTAGAATGTATTGAAAAGAAAAAAAAGACAAAATGGGAAGTAATTTACCTGGTACTTTTATGTCTTAAGTCAATGACGATGTCCACGTGAGCCATGGAGCAGTTGGACAGAGTGAGCGTGACAGGCACCACACAGAGACTGCAGAAAGAGAGAAAAGCAGTGTGGTGCTTTAAAACGTAGCTGGGACACAGTAGGAGAAACTATAAATACTGTTGTGTTGTGAGTCATTTTGCTGGGGAAGCTGCAGGAGATGTGAGAACTGCTACACATAACAATGTCAGATCTGCGGCGTTTATGTGCGTCTCACAGATGTGAGACGTGTCTTTTCTTGATTTGTTTCAAAATGCCAGCAGCTAAAGTTAGCACCAATTCTTTGTTGGCTTTTCCTTTGAGCGAGCAGGAACTTGCACTTTTTAAAGGTCTGCACAAAATCAGGTTTATGCAGAGAAAAGAGATCTGCCTTGTGTTTTATTGTTCATTCATTCATTTTGTGTGTCTTTGTGTGTCTCACCTATCCTGGATAAACGGGTGTGTGTAGGTCTCAGGGTAGTGCAGGTTGGTTTTGATGAGTTGGGACAGCTCTGCAGAGGGCAGGACCACTGGAGTGGGTACTTCTGATTTAAACTTGAGCAGTACCATCTCTTGAGCTTCCTGAAACAAAAATGCAAGGACAAACTCAAAGTTACAGTGCACTGCAATTGCTCTCACTTCCCCTCTATTTTTATGGCATCATGACTGCAATCATTTGTATCATATTTACATTTTACAATCAGGAGAATTTTAGGTTGATGCCAGAAAATGTGACAAATCTTGTACTTAAGGTCAGATGGGATTTGCTTACTGTACCTCTTTTGGGGTCAGAGAACTGGCCTCTTTGCCGATGGTCTGCAGTGCAACGTGGAGCTGGCCCTCTAGGATCAGCTGTTTGTTGTCTTCCACCACATAGGCCTGTACAGACAAATTACATACACTCAGAGTATTCTTGGACTTTCATGAAAGTTCTTATTTTAGATTTAACATTTTAAAATTGAACAATATAACATAAAATAACAAGAAACCTTTTCCCTGTCAGTCTGTTACCAGGTGTGCTGCTTAGAATGTCTCGGAGATAGTCTACTTAGATAATTATTTGCAGAAGACATTGTCCGTATGAAAGTGTAATGGAATTTTACTTTCTCTCTCTTGCTCTTTATACAATTATCAGTCTCCTGTGGTTCCCTTCTGTGTGGAAGAGGAAATGACAGCAGGACAATGACCAATAGCAAAGCTGGAAGGGAACTTAAGGCATCCAATAGACCTAATTGTTCCTCTATGTAAGCCTCACTCTCTTCTTTCTTCATTGTTGCCTTTTCTTCTTCATGTATTTCTGATAGCAACCCAGTTTCTAATTTGCATTATGGCATCTCTACACTTAATCAAATGGTTTCTGCTCAAAACCTTCATATGCACAATTTAAGCACTGATTTGTAGATGTGCCCATTTTGTGAATAAGGCCCATTATAATTAACTAATTTGTTGTGAATCATATTCATACGTGGTTTTGGATATTCCCATGGTCTAACTCATGATCTATACAAAAACACCTATATATAGAAGGAAGTCCAACATCTTCAGGCTCTGTCTTTCATCTGCCATCTGCTTCTACCATGTGTACCTTCCAGATGACGATTATGTTGAGGTCCAGCTCATTACACTTCTTGACAATGTTGGTAATGTCACTGGTCTTGTCCTGAGTAGGGGCCAAGCTCTGACTCTTGCTGGTGGACAAAGTCCTAGATGACGCCCCATCCCCTTGCTGGGATTCTGAAGTTTGATGTCCACGGAAGAAGAAATCTCCACAGGGCGTGGAGGAACTGATTATCTGCATAGAGACAGACAGGTCTTAAAATGAGTTGAATGCTTGCACAGTACATCATGTTCTGTATGCCTTAAGAAAGTTGAAGTAATTTTCAATTCTTGATTGAATTACAAGTAACATCAAGTAAAATCAGCACTGTCCAATAACTGAAATCAAAAGGATTACATACAAATATCAAAACGAGAATATATCTTGTCAAAAAGACAGAATTATAATATCACTTTACCCGTTCATTTCCTAGATTCAGGTCTGCAAAAGTGTATTTCTCGACAGCATCTGAGGTACCTGGAAGGAGACAAAACACAGATAACTGGTGCTTATTCAAATATCCAACCTAATCAAACCAGATTGATGTTTGTTGCACATGACGCACCTTGATGGGGCTTGCATGGCGTCGCCCTGAAACACAGTTTGGCTCTTTCTCTGCTGCCGAGTTTACAGTCTGGAGGGGAGGGCACAAACACAGAGAAAATGTAATTGATATTGATAATATTAATAGAGAACACAATGCTTTCCAAGATACTAAAGATACAACAAAAACAAAAAAAGATCAGTATACATATAGAAGTAATGTCAAATTACTAGTGAGTAGTGAGTAGAAACCATGTCTCTGCTCATCAAAGCAACAGCTGGAAAGAATAAAAGGACAAACTGGAAAATATTAAGCAAAGATTGACTTGCGCACCTTTGTCCTTGGCAGGGTTGATACACTTATGAAGACGCCAGTGTTGACTGCTGCTTGACACCTGGATGATGTGAAACTCACGCACGCCAGCTTCACTCTGGGAGCACAGAAGAAGCAGATTAAAACTCAGTTTGAGCAGAGACAGGTTGCTCAAAACCAGAGGGGGAAGAGGCACTAACTCTAAGTGTGTGCTGTGTCTTACCGTGTTGATGTTTTCCACATCTATAAATACCAGTGTTCCAGTGCTGCCTTTGCCATCCAAACTGTGATGAGGAGGAACACTGCTGCGGCAGGCCAACGCCTGAACACTCAGAGAGCGACTGACACAGATAAACACTGTGTGACGCAACACCCGATGACTGCATATGAAGAGAAAGGAGAAAGAATCACAATTAGCACTTAATGTGTTTGCTTTGAAGACCAAAGACACGAGATACAGTCCAAACCATGACCTGCTGTGGTAAAATTTATTGTTACATCCTTCTGTAGTTTCTTTATCTCCAACTTTATTGATTTAATTTTTAGCTTTATGTGTACCATATTGAGTTTTTGGAATAGGAGAGGAAAAACTATCTATCTGTCTTTTGCTATGAAAACAGGAAGTGCTGCCAATCTTGGCAATCTTGTTAAAACAAAACTTGGCTCAGAATTTTCTGATTTTTTTTTTTTTCAGAAAGTCTAATTGAGGCTCTGTACAAAATGTGACTCAGCCCGAGTGTCGCCATGCCAAAAAACAAATGGTAAGTGATGTCACATCACCACAAAGTTCTGTCTAATTGATATGAAACTGGAACAAGCAGAGTGCCAGGTCACAATGAGACCCTGGAACTAATTTCGTGCATGTAAGCCACTAGGTGAAGAAAATTCACCAAACTTCCTTTTGCAAACTCTACTCATTACGTCAGTCCAAGAGGAATTGAACGTTACATAAAGCATTCGAAGTCCAAAATAATTAAAATCAGAGTCTGAATCAGCTTACTTTCTTGCATGTGGACCTAAAGGCCTGGCTTTGAAACCAAGTACACTAGTTTGGTTTTAATGTTGCTGCAGTGGAAAGGGCTGTGATTGACTGAAGGCTGGTCTAGATATATTTAGATATAGATTTCCTGTTGCCTAAATTTCCTCCACATTAATCATATTGATAATGAGATTTTCATCCATGATAAAGGTTGCTAATATACCAAGAAATAATATTGAATGCAATACTTATCTCTACCCTTCAGTGTAAGTCAATCTTTACCTGATTTTGATTCCTTTTTCTGTGCTCTCGTAGTAAAACAGGAAGTTGATTTCATGGACTCCCTCCTGGTCTGGTCCTCTGAGCCAGAGAGGCAGCTGAGTGGACTCCCCTGGCTGCAGCTTGCTGCCTTCTATTGGGATGTCCATCACACCAGAGGGCTGGCTGAAATCCTTCGCTGAAACCAACACCTCAGCTGCCACTGAGCCCGGCTGCCGTTGCGTGGCCATGGTTTTATATGCTGAGCAGTTTTCAGCTGAGGTCGGGCTGAGTGGCGTGGTGGTCTGGCTGCCAAAGGTGAAGAAATCTGGGTGTGTGGATGCCACTCGGAGGCCACACAAGGCAACACCACTGACATTGCAGAACTCAACATAGGCTTTCCGGATCTCACCACACAGAAGAGCAGTGGGAAACTGCAGGAAGAACACCTGTAACACACAAACACACGCACAGAAACATTTAGATAAACACTTATTGTGATTCATTTATCACATTTTTTGTGGCTTCCACAGGATTATAGATAAAAATTTGGCAAACTTCCTAGGCAGGAGACCACATTGTTCCTCCTGGATCATAGGTTCTGAAGTGCCTCAGAGATATAAAACCCCATAACAGAATGTGCAAAATCTTGTCGTCATGGGCCAAATAATTTGAGTTGGCAATTTGTGAACTGTGACCAAAATCTAACCAGTTCATCTGTGAGGCTGATTGGATGCTTAAGCCAAATTTGAAGAAAATTCCTCTCTGCATTCTTGGGATATGGTGTTCGTGAGAGTGGGACAGGTGGAGGGAAAGATGGCCAAACAGACAACCTGACAACATAATGCCTAAGTCACGCCCGCAGCAGGCCTGGAGGCATAATAAAACTGAAAGGAACACTCACACATTCAGAATAGTCTTCACGATTGGCAGACTGTGTATCTAAACAATGGGTCAATGGTACCTCCATGAGGGGCATTGGTGGTGTTATGATAGGATCCAGACGCCGATCCAGACCATGTCGAACCAACATCTTGTCCTCTTTGGTCTGGTTCAGTCGTGGGCCCCGGATCTTCAGGTCTTGTCTGCCACGAACCACCATGAGATCCAGTTGGTCTGTAATAGCTGTGTGTTAGTATGTTTCTAATTTCACATTGAAATGTTTTCTCATTTTTGAAATGACCCCAAAAATAACAACAGTGTGTGTGCCTTACCTTCAGTGCTGGGACACATCTCTCCAGAGTGAGCTGCAGCCAGGTTGTACACCACACCAACAATGTTCAGCTGGCCCGTTCTGTGTGGCAGCAGCTGGAGTCTAGCCTGAGATCAGAGGACACAGTAACATTTGCAAGCAAGTCAAAGTCAGGTTGAACTTCACCAGTTCAACAGCTAAAACTAATTTTTCTGCTCAGGAATGCAAGTAAATAACTAACATCTTAATCAATAATTAATGTAAAACAGTAAATAAAAAATGAAAAGGGACTTCTAGATACTGGTGTATTAACCATTAAAGAAAAGTTATGATTTTGGTTATTACCAATGATGTTAATAAAGGGTAGATGTGGCATAAACCTTACATTGGGTGGTAATCTTATACATATTTAAGCACTATATGGCATGATGGTTGTCAGGAAGTTGGTGAAATAATGTTTCATAGCCATTTTTAAAAGGGTCTCCTGGCCTTTGACTTCACAAAGTCTCCCTTTACAGACCTGACCATTATGTTAATATTATACAATTTGGGAAGGATTTGGATTATCCTAAAAAAGGGGAAGGTAGTCGTATGCCCTTACCACTTTGGTCTCCTCTGAAGCCAGAAGAAACTCCAAGATGATCTCAGTGGTGACAATGTCATCTTTCTGTGTCACCTGCAAGAAAAAAAGAGATATTAAAGAGACTGCAGAAACCACAGTTTTATAGCATTCATCCATTGAACTGTGGCCAGGTTGCTCACCCCTCGAGCCAGGGACTCCTCATTGGTGAACTCCTTTTCTGACAACTTTTCAGTTGTCTTCTCCTTGGATGAAGATGCATCAGGTGTGAACTTCCAGAGGAGTGAGAGGTTGGATAGAGCCAGAGGAACCTTGAGAGGGTTCCTGAACGTCACTTCCACAATGATTGGCTCTGCAGAGAGAGAAAAAGGGTTGTGTACTGAGCGGAGGGCAGATAGATAAAGGATGGCTCACACTATGAACCTTTATATGGTAAAAGAAAATAGTAATTCCTGACTGGTTGGCAAGTGACCCATGAGCATGGTGTAGACTAGTAATAACTAATATTCCAGTTCTACTGTGTAATGAGGACCTCCTACCCTCTGCAACAGCCAACGGGCAGTGCAGGTTGTCTGTCTGGCTGTTCAGGCAGCACTGGGTGGGCTGGAAGTTTGCTGGAACAACACCTCTGTTGGCAGCAGCCACAAGCTGTTCCTCTAAGTTCCCCCACATAGCTGCCAAGTCCTGGTCATACTCCTGGTCCAGGGACACGTGAGTGGCCGCCTGCTTTTCCCCTGCGCACATCAGGTAATTATTGTCAAAAGTTGGTTGGTTTCCAAATTTCTGAATATCCATCACTTTTCGCTGGCTTAAAGCTGCTTTGTGGTGAAATACACTACCAATAGGTCAGAAAAACAGAACTACGTTTTTACAGAAACAAACTGGGTAATATCTTAAATTAGCTCATTAAAAAGCCAACATTAGCTTAGTATCAGCCATCAGGGGAATCTTTTTCAGTCACAATTTGTCTGAAAGGTAATTATGTTAAAAAAAAAAAAAAAAAAATACAGTCTCACAGAAACCCTCACATTATTGCACATCAAGTCTATTTTTGTGGCATTTATTGAAGTTGTTCTGCATAGGTAGCTGCATCCATAAATATCTGTTCTTTACATGCCTCAAACTTAATAACCACCTCTACTTTACACTGATCGAAACTACCAGTCTGCTTGTGTTTCTGTTTCACTTTATGCAGACTGCACGATAGGAAGTCGAGCTGGGAACTGATCAGGGCTGAAAAAACCAGCGTTACCTTCTGCGAGGCGGCGTTCATGTCCGAAGTAGACCCTTGTGGCTGCGCTGTTGATGCAGGGTAGAGGCAGCTGGGGGAGGCTGTCTTCACTTCCTCCTAACACACTCTGAAAATACACACATGTACACACCCTGGTTATTTGTGTGTCAACTTGTTTTTTCGATTTGCCTTTTAATCCAATTTCATTTCAGGATTTTTTCATCAGTCTATCGAGAGTGCTGTAATACAAGTCATATTTTTTTAATTGTGATAATGTCATTCTTATGAAACATTGTGTTTGTTTGACAAGTCTTGGAGACTTGTCTTCAAGGCAGAATTATAGCTCAGTAATCTACTATACAGATCAGAGTTTATCTTACTCTTCAACAGTGAGAATCTTTTACAATAATATTTTAGTCGTGAGATCTTTCCACTGTAAATAATTATTGAAAGCACTGAAGTAACACAATAAAATATATTAAAATCCAGGATTTGTCACCACAGTCATTCTGTTAAATGATCCTGCAACTCTTTATCTGATCTACGTGACGATTCCTGGAAGGTAATTTGGTGGCTTTTTAAATCCGAGCTGCAAATAGAAGCAGATGGGAAGTCACAAATTTCAGCATATAGACATGGTTACAAAGTGTAGTTACCTTATAAACATAGAGATATTCTCTGAGAAAGGCGCCCTGCTGTGTGGCCGTCTGCCTGCTGTCATTGGTCAGGATCTGTCTGAAGGCAGTTACAGCGTTCTCTGGTTGGCCAAGTGTGAAGGACTGGCGGCCGATCGTGAAGTTGATGTGGTCCTCTGCCAGTGACCAGCCCCTCTCCTTGTACACCTGCATTGCTTGGCAGTAGCAGCGCAGTGCATGCCTCCTCTATATGAAGAGGGAGCAGAAAAGGCGAGGAACAAGAAAACAAGAGGTTGAGAGTCTAAAAATGTGATCAACAGGAAGCACAACAGAAGAACAAGAGGAGCTTTTTTTTTATAATCACACATTTATCAGTTTTCCTAATGGATCACTAAGCTCAATGCATATTTCAGAGTTTTACCTGACCTCACTTAATTTTTTTGGATTCCTCTCAGATGTGCATCTTTTCTAACCATAACAGGAAAAGAAAATGAGCAATGAAGGATGGTGAGCACGGTCAATGACAGATGAAGATTACCCTAAGACCTCTTTCACAACTGAATACATAAAAAAACCTATATATAAACAACTGAAAATGTTGATATAGCTGGAACAAATTACAATGCTCACCACACCTGGGACATTCAGTATTTGGTAAAAGATGAAACTATGTCACATACATATCTGGACACCACTGTAAGATAAGACAACATTCAATAACACAGTGAGGGTTAAAAGGCTCACCTGGCCCGCTTTGCTGAAACGGTGACCAGCCAGGATCATATGGAAGGCGAACTTGCGCACCATGGGGTTACGCATATTTATAAAACAGTGAGCTGCCTGTTCCAACAGCAAAGCACTGCGCAGGTCAGAGTCCTGCACAAAGAGACAAAAGACAGGTCCAAGGTGAAGTAATCCACTAAAGTTTATCGGATGATCCCATGTGGATGAATGAACCTATTCATTGGGATGACAAGGTCCAGCAAAACAGGACTGATATCGATGTGGCTTTCCTCACCTCGCTGGTCATCTTTATGAGGAGAGTTGCAGCTTCGGAGTATTTGCCCTGACTCTTGAGTATATCAGCGCTTAGTAACGCACAGCGCTCAGCCAGCACCATGTTCCTATAGAGAGCACAGGGAACAAACCACACATAGAAAGAGAATGTGTATTCTGATGTACATTTAACTTTAGCAGCCTGAGTAACACAACTGTATAGAAGTTAAAGAGCCAACTCATTCACCTCCAACAATGTCCTACATTGTCTTTAACATGCCACTTCAAGGTGTAGAAAACTTTGTAAGCTTCACAAGCAATTAAGTTTCTAACTGAGTCCTGATGGTGTCCCCTTATGTCAACTGGTCTCCAGTAAGGAGCCATGATGGAAAGTTAAAAGATAATCTTGAAAGGGTGCACCTGATCAGGTACAGCCTGACAGAACTTGTGTTTGTTTTCTTTTCTACTCTAAAAATCATGGAAATAAAGTACCTTAAGTGTTCACCGAGCCTCTAAGTGATACTATTCGAATATTCAACCAAAGCAGCAGGGTCATTAGGTCATACTTGCAAACATCTCTGTACGTCTGTATCGCAGTGTCCATGTAGTGTGCTGGGTACGGTCTGGGAGCTCCAGCCTGCAGAAAGGCTGACACTGCAGCCATTTCCTACACAACACACAGGATAGATGGACACAACATGAGGACAAGTGATCTAGAAACGCAGAGGGAGAATACAAAAAAATGTTATGACAATGATTTAACATGCATAATGATAAGCAGTAAAAGGCACTATTGCTCAGCTGAATCCACTCTGTATTTTTTTCTGCCACAGCCATACTTATTTTGATATGTGTGTGGTGTTTTATTGACTTTATGACAACTACGACTTGATGCAACTGTTACACTGCAGCAAGGTTGCATATTAGTTTTCTTCTCGCTTACATAAGTAGCTATGCTGAGTGTCAAATCAAGGATGGAGATTCTTTTTCACTCACTAATCGACAAAGTTTACCATTGGTCAGCTGCACAGGGTGTGTGTTTCACTGGTAAGCATGCTGAACTGATGTGTAACAAAGGGATGCACACAGTCCTTCCTATCTGATGATGGCAAGCATCAAGTGAACTTTCTGTCTGAGGCTCTCCTAATTCTATTGGTGCTCTTATCACAGGTCCCTTTATGGACAAGAAGAATGGTGTGTGTAATGCACATGCTCTCACCAGTGCACCCGCAGCATAGAGCATAGCCTGGTCTGACAGGAAGTCCTTCTTGGCAGTGTGGTAACAGCTGTAGGCCAGCTCGTAGTGCTGAACCAGGAAGCACAAATCAGCCATCTTCCTTATCTGCAGCTCGGGAGCTTCTGGGGGATATCTGACATCACAGAAATGAAAGATCAAACCAGCAGTGGATAAGTATGTTTATGGGGTAGCATGGTAACCCTGATCAAGTGTCAGATGCTTACAGAAGGCCACACGTGCTCTTTGGTTCACTGATGCTCTTCTCTGGAACTTTCCCTCCACCAAACCACTTCTTTGTGGCAGTGAACAGAGAGCGACTCAGGCCTTTCCTAGAAACCAGCTGTGGACAGAGAAGCACATCATGTGTCTGAGTGCTGGGAGAGTAGAGAGAAAGTCTCTGAGGTATAAATGTAGCAATATTATCTCTAAAGTGCTTGACTATCTCAATCCTACACAAATATGAAAAGCAGATATTGATGCCCATTGCAGCCTGCCATGTTAAACATAATTGCTCTCCTGTGGCTTTAGTGAGAAGGATCAGTCTATCAGCATGAGCCTGTAGTGGCTCAGGATGAAAAACCACAGACACAGCAGGCGCCCAGGGGAGGAAGACACGTGACGTGGTGCTGAAGAAGCGTCTGCTCTTTGTGGCTGAAAATTGTGCACTCTTAAATACAAGCCTTTTAAATTCTATGGTTTTACATATGTACAAAACCAACACATTTTGCACGTTTTCACAAATGCTAGTACTTACATGCATGAGATACAGCTGCACAGTTAATATCTCCATAAAAAAAACCCTGGCTGTGTTGGTATTGTGATGATCTTTTCCTTTAGTAATGTATTTTGCCTATTTTTTAGCCTGGAAACAGACGTGTTTTCAAATTCATGTCACATAGCTCAAGCTTCAGTAATTGGGTGCTATATAATAAGCCACCTAGTTGCCCCACTGCTCCCACACCTCAGCAAAATATATATCCCTTTTCCCTTGATGATTTAAATTGCAATTCCATAGTTCTGAGAGCAGTTTAAAATAAAATCCTATAAATGAACAAACACAAGCATCTGGAAATACAAAAAAGTAGAAACTGATTCAAATGTAATGTGTCCTGGTGCAGGTTTATTGCAAACATCTAATTCAACAACCTAGTCACAGTCCGGTCTTTTGTTGTTTTAGAGGCTGTAGTTTGTGGTGATGTTGAGTCAGGCAGCGCCTTTTTGTCACATTTATCCATGTAGGAAAAACTACTCTCATAGTACAATACAGTTTGACAGCAGCACAAGCTAGAGCCTCCAGAATGATCACACAGGTGAATTGAACCTCTTGAATCTCTTTCAGTTTGTTGTAGTTTCATCAAAGAATGTTTGATGGGTGTAAAAATGTCAAAGATAAAGTTTTACCTGGTCGTTGAGCTGTCTGATGTTCTTCTCTATATGTGGCAGTAGGCCTCTGAAGGTGAACTCTTGGATGAACTGTCTGATGTGGTCGTGGTCATTCAGGGTCAGACATGCACCGTGGCTCCCTGCTCCCCCCGTCAGGCTCTCTGAGTCTCTGGCACCTTTCTTCAGGTCCGTGTGAACAGCACTGAGGGTGTGCAGGATCCCAGAGCTGCTTGCTGTGTCCAGCTGGAGAGGATGACTGTCCAGGCTGTTGGATGCTCCATCTGGTAGAAATAAAAAATTGGCAACCAGACCAACCAGAGGATTTCAAACAAAACATGACTTTTTTCAGTCATGGTGATTTCTGGTCTGTTTGTGTGTGAGTGTAGCTGTTGAGCTGTCTGACCTTTTTCTGTTGAGTGACTGTCTACTTCAGCTGCACTGATACTGTTCTCCACAGCAGCGATGTTCACCGCTGGAGCCACATCATCAGGTGTGTCCTGCAATCAGAGTCACCACAGTTCCAGCATTACAAAAGACAATGGTCTGGATAATTCACGATCTTCTTACAACAAACACATCACTACTGGAGCCTGAGCGAACTGATGCTGGACTATGATCATTAACTGCATGAGGAGGAAGATTTTACCTGGTTCTGCAGGTTATTCCTGTGCAGGTATTGACTCCAGGGATCTGGGATCTGTTCATCCTCTTCGGCTGAGAAGGTACGCGAGTTCATTTTTAACAGATAGCAGCCCTGATGGCCATACCTCTGTTTCATATCCTCATACACGGAATCTGCCCTATAGAATAAATAGGGATACTGGTCAATTCAACCAATGTAGCAACAGGGCATTTTTTTTCATCCACCATAGCTTTTTTCATAGCTGATGTAACACAAAAGAAGATGGTGCAGTGAAATCTTGTACACAACACAAATCTTTACATGCACAGTGTGGATTACCTCTGTTCACCCCCCTCACTCATGTCATGCAGTAAGACATAGTACTTGAGTGTGTTGGGAATAAACCACTTGGGGTTAGTGTATTCTCCACTGTGCTGAATCCTGTGCTGCTCCTGAGAAAGCTTAAGGAACTGTTCCACAGGGACCGCCTCAGTGGAGGAAACCACTAGCAGGCCTGCCAGGACAAGGATGTCAAGGACATGTAACCAAAGGGTCAATCAAAGAGGAGCACATAAACTACTGCTGTTATGTTCTCTAGCTAATAAACTTAAGTAAATGTTCTTCTGTTGACTTTACATTCAGTTTAAACTACTGAAGACCTCATTCAATTGGCATGATTTATTCAATGTTGCTTGTCACATCCACACGTCTAAAGTAGAAAATAATTAGTTGGAAGACAGATATCCTCTGAATTTTAATGGTAGCTACAACCCTCATTGAAGGTTTTGTGCCCAAAGGATTTGAGCTATTTGGATGACTTGTAATGTTTCACTGTACACATCATCTTATGTCAGTTTGGAAGACATTGCCCAACACCCAACGATAACATGAGAAAAGATGATGTTGACATTTCTGTGTACCAATCAGAATTGTTTGCCAATCATGATTTCATGCTATGGAGTTATTGAAAATGTGAAACCCCTTTTCCAGGGGCCTTAAACATTCTGACTACATACATGTTGTATAATGTTTAGCACTCATTTTCCTCCCCTGTTTTTTCTCCCTTGGCTAAATCTTCTCAACCCTAACATTAACTCCAACACAGGCAGAAGGATACAGGCAAGGTAGTGATTGAGAAACTCATGGTCAGAGGCAGGCATCGACTGCAGGAAGTTCTCCCTGTAGGCTTCAAACCACGGCGTGGTGGCTGGAAACAGAAATACAAAAGCAGATACAGGATGTCATCCAACAAACAGCAAGAAGCCAAGTCTATGGAGATGAGATGAAACTTCAGTTACTCAAAGATTATGTTGTCTTTGGGGTGAGTGTTGGGTGTCTCATTGGGTGAGACAAAATCACAGAGAGGACAGAAGAAGATATTGTCAAGATTGGTGTTGATGGTAGGAAGCAATCAACTGAAAATCATAGATCCCAAGAAAATAAATGAATACTCAAATTCCTCTGCAGTGTTTTTCAATTAATGAATAGTCTAAATGAAATAACCAAATGTTAAAGCCTATTTCTATATATTCCATACTTAAGCTACCATCAGCACTGTCACACAGTGAGTGACAGTGAAGACACCTTTACCACATGTAACTGCAGCATTAAAAACTAGACCTTTGGATGATCTCAAAACTAAAGGTAAAGAATGATTTACAGGGCTGAACAGAGGAAAAAAACTGGGAAAATGTACACCTGGTTCAGTTGTTTTTACCTCTATCAGTTCATTACCATGGGTAGTTATGATTGTACATGGAAACACACCTACACACAATCATTAGAGCTGCCATCAAAGAACAAGTGCACTTTTGCTGACTGAGCGACATTATGGTCTTAATGCAAAACTGCAGCTGTTTAGAATGTCTGTTCCATTCATTTATTTATCACATGTACCTGAACCTACCTAAACCATCATGGATTTGATATCTCACGAAGAGTGATTTAACATCACTCTGACAATAAATTAATTACACATTAATACATCTCATATTGGAATACTTGACAGTTTATGATAAAATATAAATATCTTGCACCTTTATTAGCAATTATTTGTTCATGACGGTACCTTTCATTGACATTTTACAGAATTTTGTTAGGATGAATAATTCGGGAAATTTGGAAAAAAAAGAAAAACATATATTACATCCCACATTTCATTTCACCTGCATCTGTTTGAGCTGCTGTATAGACTGTAATAGAATGGACTGCACTTGTGTAGCACTCTTCTAGTCTTTGAAACCACTCAAACGGCTTCATCCCTTTTTTACCAATTCCCACACACATTCATAATGGTGGCCAAGGCTACCTTATATGGTGCCACCGGCCAACATCAGGAATTTATGAATTCCCTGATGGATGCAGCATTGGGAGCAGACTGGGGTTCAGTATCTTGCCCAAGGATACTTTTAACTGAGGAGACACATTCTACTTTTAGGAACATTACTTGTGGGCAAAAGTGTATGCATTGCCATTGTGTGTACACTTCAAATCAGGCTACAGGTGAAAATGTGTAATTTCATTGTTCTCGTTACATACAAGGGGACACCCACCACATTGTGACAAAAGCAGAAGGACAGTGAGGCTACAGGAAACTAAGGGGAGAGAAAAAGGGTCACTGTGGCTGAACTGAGAGGACTATAGCTATCAGCCACCTATGAGACACCTGTGGGGACACTGATACCTGTGTAGTGCTCAGAGGTGCTGGCTTCCAACAGTGTTTCTCTCCAGGCACTGTACCAGGGGAGGCTAGCTTTAACAGAGTGATCTGACAGGTGGAAACAGACAGCCAGGGCTATTGTTAGCAACATCCTATTTCCTTCACATTAGTGTCATTCAAAATAAGAAAAAGCATTGTGGAGTCAAAAACTGTCATCACAAAATAACCATTTCAACCATTATAGTAGAAATCCTACTTGTGTCATTGTAATAGTCATACTAAAAAGCAGGAAAGGGTCTTTTTGCCAGCTAGTTTTCTTCACAAACAGTGTTTCAGTTTGAGTCAATTTTTTCAATCAACCTGTGCAGGCATTGTCAGTGTTAGTATACAAATAAATGGTCTATTTAAGACATGGTAAGCCGTTGCAATGGTTACCATGCAGAGTTAGAAGCCAGAATAGCGGTGAATTACACCATCCATTTGAAGAGCAGGATAACCATCAATCTGATTAAACAGATGGCAGACTGTTTGCCCTGTGTGAAGGCTGGAGGACCTTCACTGCAAGATACAAATGGCAGTAATGAGAGTCTGCACCAGTACCGGATACTGATACTGAATCAGATCGGTACCATCCCACATATCAACCACTACATTGTTATCCACATTATGGAAATAGGCACTGGCCTTCCTATATCATTCCGGCTCCAGTCCTTACCACTGAAGTTGAGGTCATAGTCTCCAGCTGTGATCATGTTGGTGGCAGCGCCCTCTTGTGGCTGGCAGGATAACACGACATCATTGAGCAGTCTGCGCTGAGCTGGGCTGAAGGCAGCAGATGCTGTGTTTGGGTTTGTCACCACATTGTTGACACAGATTCGCAGGTTTTTCACAACCTGCACCTGGTTATTGGTGTCCCGGATGTGACCTAGAGAAGAAAAAGGCATTTATATATTAATTGTCAGCAAAACATTTTTCAGACATGTATTATTTCTGCCTATTTCAGCTAAAGCTAAAAATAATTTTGGGAAAAAATATCTGGATACATATATCCGCAGATACGCATATTGATCATCAGCCTAAATATATACAGATATTACTTCATCCAGCCCTAGATGGCGGTGCAATGTTTTTGAGAAGGAGAAAGTTCTTTGGTTAAGGTTGGAGAGTTCATGAGGGAAATCTACTGCTGACACTGACGGCAGGGTTGTAAGCTACTCTTGTTATCTCTGGAAGGGACACCAGCCTTGAACGCTGTGTGTTTACAAAGAACAATAGTAATGTTTAACTTATGGATTTATCTATTTTGTTGGCATATATTTCCAACTGACATTTTTGCTTTTATTAACTTTATCTTCCAGACAACACACTACCAGCACAAAAAACATGAGGCAGCTATCATAAACCCTGAAATCTGATTTTGTTTTCTTTAAAGCAATATAAAGAGCATGTGGGATATTTCCATATTGCTCAACCAAGGCAGAATTTGTACTGCCAGATACAGTATTCAATACCTGGATGACAGTGAACTCTGGTGGACAACCAGAGCTCATGCAATCTCTGTGTGTCAGAGCAGGACAACACAAACACGCACTGAGGAGAAAGGTGAAAGGTGTGTGACAACCAGGCAGTTTACTAAATTACTGCTCCTACCAGTATTAACTGTTCTGTAAATAAAACATGCATGCTGAAGTCTGATGCTCTTCCACAGTGTTACGTCAGGATTAGTGGGAAACGAAGCTTGTATTATCCAGGGGACTTGCATCGAAGTGTGAGTGGGGGGCTCCATTAGCTGCAGCATTCAAGGAAACTCTGTATCTTACTTTCCCTACCTGTGCTACTGTTGAAAAATGGTTGGATTTTTAGCATTCAGGCAACAACATGGTAACATAGTATCAGTTCTTTTGAGCCTAGTGCAGAATTGACCCAGTGCATGCAAGTTAGATTTGTATCCAAGTTGATCCTGACTTGCTCTGACATAAAGCAAATGGAAACAGATAACCCTAATAATAATATGAATAAGAATAATAACCCTAACAAGATCAAGGCAGATGCAAAACGTTTGGCTCCACCCTGATCAACAGCTGATGATATGGGTTATATATGTGACCAGCACAGTATAAACGTGACCAGCAGCAGGGCTGGATCTATATCTGACTAGTATGTTGTTTTTGTTTTACTCAGTAAGAGAGACTGACTTATTATGAATCATAACAATGTAATATATCCAGCTAATATGTGCCTATTACAGAAAATTTTAAATACTGAATAAAATCTATGAAAGCTCTTGCTAACAATAAAATATAATAAGAATATGACTTTTTGTTTTTAATGTATCATGAAGCAGCATACATAAACTATTCTTATAATAGGATGCCGTACTCTTAAATGATGCCTGATATGAAGCCTTGACAGGTCTGGCATCATAACAACACAAGTTTAGCCTTAAACCATAATCAGCATGTTGGAGTTTGTTGTCATGTCCTGAGCGTAGATAGATATATTGAAACATATTGTCTCATGATAAATTTTTTCAATTTAATTTGGCAAAAGGCTTTTATCCAATACGATACACATGTGAGAGTTCATACAACATGTTGCTCTATAATCAGTTTTCCTGTGTGGACTGTGAATCTAATTATTACCGAATTAATGTTACTTCGAAGGCCACTTGAGCTATTTGTTGACCATCTACAACAGAACAGCAGTCTGTCTGCTCAGGTGCCTCTCCGTCCTCTCAGATGTCAGTGTGGACTTGATCTCGTCTCAGCTGCTTAAACATCATTCAGTCTGTAAGCCGTCTGTTAGCGCGGAGCTAACGTCAGCTAGCTACGGAACACATAGCAGGCTGGGGATGCTAACTTTGCTTGGACACTGACGGTCCATGTTGGGAAGCAACCGCTCTTACCTTCGGACGTCAGTCTGCAGAAAGGCCGCAGCAACTCGGCGAAATTCAGGTTGTTCTTACGAGTCACTCTCTCCGCTTCTTCACTGCATAAGACGGCCACCATAGGGACGAACGAGTCCTGGACGAACTCCTGCACCGACTGCACACATTGGGCCATGTCCGACCAGTGTAAAAAACCAGCTACCACACCGAACCGAACCGACTCAACTGCCCTGAAAACGGGTGAAGTCTGACTAGTTCATTGCTTAATACTACTCCGCCTCTATTCGCACACAGCAGCCATGTTGAATTCGACAACCGACTTCCTGTGTAGGGCTGAGACGGTCAGGTGATGCCTGACACGACACTTCCTCTTTTCCTCCTGCTGAAAACAATCACACACAGTTCCACAGGGGCTAACTATTTATTCAAGGAAGGCTCCCTTTTTCTCCTTTAATACTTCACAATCATACACTCACTGACAGCTAATAATAGACACAGAACAAAACATGATAGAGCGGTATTATTATTAGATTCAGAGTTTGATTTATTGTACTGTCTGGTTTCCTTTTCAAAGACTAAGGTTTGGAATGGATACATTTAGATTTCTGGACATGATTTTTTCCGGATTAATCAGCAAATTAACAAAATATAATTTTTAATTGAATAGTTGTCAGAAACCTCAATATGAAATTAAATATAATCAGCTTGCCACTGATGCACCTTGGGGATCAGAAGATCAGAAATAGAGATTTTTTCACTGAACAAGTTTTCCTTAAGGTTTCCGGATGAATAAATATGGAGAAGCTGGGCAACCCTTACAGATGCATTGTTTCATTTTAAATGTCATGAATATTCCTTTTAATTAGGTCCCGAGCACCGACTGGCGCGAGGATTTTTACTGAATATAGGTGAGAAAAGAATTGCAAATTATCACATTAATCTTTTACATAGTGTACCAACTTTTTTGGATTCAGGGCTGCTGCTCTTGTATTTACAACTGTATGGTGGTGAACCAGCGGCTGAGGCTCAGCCTTCTGGCGAGAATACACGGCCAGTTTCTGCCAATTGTTGCACTAAATCAAAGGGTTTATTTTTTCATTGCGTACACACACATGGTCACTCATAGTCAAATGCATTATTAATTCACATGCAATCCAACTTGAAAAATGCATATTTTAATTTAACACATATTTACTTGCAGCTACAATTCCGCACACACACAATTACACCACTGACATGTCACATTTTTCATAGAAATTGATCTGTGTGAGAGAGCTGTGTTGAAAAATGACACATGCCACATCCTGAACATACACAGGGGTATGTGTATACTGTCATCCAGGTATTGAATACTGTATCTGGCAGTACAAATTCTGCCTTGGTTGAGCAATATGGAATACATATACTATTGTCTGCTCCACCATGATTTGTAAATTATTAAATAAGGAGGCTGGACAATTTACTTTACAAAACCAAACATTCCTGCACTTTATTAATGAATTGAAAAGATACAGTACGAACCATTAAAAAATTAAATTAGGTTGAATGACAATAACATTGTGAAAAGAAATTCTGAACTTAGAAAATGTAATGTTATGTTGTTTCATTGTCTATCATTTTTTACCTCTAGTATCTACAATTAAAAATATGTACCTGAACTTCAATGTATAAATAAAATGTACAGTATATCACATTGTTTTTATTTCTTTTAGTATATTTCTTTTAGAAAAATTATGTGAAAACCTTGCAAAATCCAACAGCTCTGCTCAAAATACTTTAATTATCAATTTCTGAAGTCACTGGACTGGCTTTTAATTTGTACTGAACATCCAAAAAGTCCTAGGTTCATTTTTAATGTATATTCATTCAAATAGTACTCTAAATATTACAAATTATTAACTTTTAACAAAACAAAGAATCTTTAATTTTTAAAGATTATCCATACTACAAAATGGATCCTGCATAAGACACCTAAGTAAATATAGCTTCAGGGTTGAAAACCTCACTTTTAGATATTTTGACTGGAACTTTTCCCAAGAATTCTTTTCTTTTTTATGGGAAAGATTCATTGTAGATTTATATAATAAAAAAAGGGACTGATTGCTGGCTGCCAGATTACATTGAGGTCTAGCTTGATGAAGATCAACCAACATACTGAATAAAAGGCAACCACATTGAATGAACATGAACAAATGTAATGATAATACAAGGCTTTTACTGAAAATACAAAGTCCATTGACACTTGTGTTTGGCTCTGGTCCACTGTTGACACACTTGGACTGTAAAGTCTTTGTCACACCGTTTACTTTAACAAACAAAGACAATCATCTCGTCTTCTACTTTAACACAACATCTGCAGCACTGTAGAAACCATCTTAAACACCATCGGGCACATTTAGGGACTCGTGAATCGATGACCACTGGCCCGTCATACAGCCTTGTTCACCACCCCAGACCAGATCATCACTGCTCTGCACATCACAGAGTCACTGTGCAGTGATTTCAGGTATAAAGGCACAAGTGATGTTGGGCTCACGTTATTCAGAGAAGGACCTGGGGAGTTATTTGATGTTGCGAAATATGCGGTGAGCATGACTGGTTTTCATGGAGGTGAGAGCAGTCTCCAGTGTAGAGATGAGGTGAAGGAGGGTGCTGGGATCCGTCTGCAGAACCCTTCTGCTGTGGTCACCACTGCTGTCACAACCTGACGTCAGGAGCAGGCGCATCGTTAATCTGGGAATGACCTGCTGACGGACCGGACGACTTGCCAACTGGCAGGAAGGAGCATGAGAAACCACATGAGGAAGGGTGAAGACAAACTCCAGCATATGTATAGAACAGATTCTTTCCTCCAATGTGCAAAGTGATTCAATAATTGATTAATTTATAAATAAAATACACAAAAAAGATAAACAAATAAAAAACATAAGTCACATATTTGTCGTCCGATTGGATTTAAGCAATTGGATAATAATTTCTAAATGATCTAGCACACACATAAATACACACCTGTACATCCAGTCTCCATTCTAGGTTGTGGTAAGCAGGTAAGTTGGAGGGCAGCTGACTCAGGATGCTGCGAATCTGTCTTTGGTGTTGTAGGTAGAGCTGGAACAGAAAGGCTCTCACACTCAGTAGGACAGCACAGAAGTGTGGTTACATTGAAAATCATCATCATCATCATCATCATCATCATCAGGAAAACACAGTCAACGTTACCTGTAAGAGGATCTGATTAAGCTCTTCACCGAAGCCCAGAACCAGCACTGAATCCAGGAAATCCACTTCGGAGATCTACACCCATACCCCGCATGAACACACACGAACACACAGTGATAAAAAGTTGTGAATGAAGAGAAACACTGCATGACTGCAAGGCTTGCTAAAGGCCCCAGACACAAAATGTAAACAATGAAACTGATCTTTGGGATGGACTTCTGATGTCTGTATTTCAATATCTGTGTGTGTGTGTGTGTGTGTGTGTGTGTGTGTGTGTGTGTGTGTGTGTGTGAGAGAGAGAGAGAGAGAGAGA
>JAOWBC010001052.1:5343161-5354364 GCA_028566105.1 Hypoplectrus providencianus | reverse complement strand
CACACACACACACACACACACACACACACACACACACACACACACACACACACACACACACACACACACAGAACAGTTCACTGTGAGACACTGCCTCTTCATTTTTTCTTCTTTTCCCCCCGTTTGGATTTTTTTCCTCACCAACATTTCTTGGCAGCATTACATGGTGCACCTCTTCACCCCCTCCCAGCCTGTGCCCCCCCTCCTCTCCTCCGCTGCACCACTGCTCTGCCTCTGGCTGGCTGAATAGGATGCAAAGAGGCCGGGCCAGAGGGGAGCTGGGTGAGCCGGAGGCGTGGAGGAGAGGTTGGGTGGGGTTTGGTGGTGGTTGGGGGGTTCAGTAGTCTGCAATAGGGGCGAGCTCGGGGTAGAGGTCCACCGTGATGTTCTTGTAGAGGCTGCTGAGGGAGATGTGGGGGCTGTAATGGAGGTTGTTGAGGCCGTCCAAGTGTTGCCGCTCTTTGGAATACCTCAGCAGTTTATACCTACAGACACAGTCACACAGTTCTCATGTCAGTGCTTGTCCTCTCCATCTGCCCTGCACCCATTCTTCCAAAATACATACAGCTGTCTGCCCTGGCCTGCATCCATCTCAACAATTTACAACACTTGACTTGACACTAACACACAGGACTAAGGTTTCAGCAAGTTCATGTTCTTAGACCAGATTACACTATAGCCCTGAGCAGTTTTTGAAAATGTACTACTTTTGTGGGAACCAATAGACTTGGAGCTCACACATAAATAGCTTTATGGCACCATCATACTTTTTTTGGGGACTATTTTAAGCAGCGGATTCATCCACATTCAGCATTACAGTGTTTGTGACAGCAGGACTGTACGTGTTGTATTGAGTTAGAATAAACTACAGTGTGTGTGTGTCGACAGGAATGAAGGAATTACGGATAGTCTCACTGATCCAAAAAGATCTGTCTCTTCATTGATTTTGTGATAATTAACAACCATATTACCAAAAAAAGTTGGGATGCTGTGTGAAAATAAGATAAGTAAAATAAGACCACATTTACAAAAAAAAAAAAAAAAAAAAAAAAAAATCACACAAACGTTTAGGAAATCATCACATCAATTATCAAACATCTTTCTGTTTAATTTATGTTTTAGACAATGTTCTAACTTTTTGGAATAAGGGTTTTAACTAAGCCTTATAGAAACATTAGCAGTGCTCAAATTGCTCATCTTTTACATTCCTGTGTATAAAAAAAGTTCCATTTATTAATTTTAGGAAGTTGAATTAAATTCTGGCGCAACCCTGGCAGTGTGTAGTGGGCATTGTATGGACTCACATTTTTTTTCCATTGTCTGTTTATTAAAAAAAGACACTGTAGTTAGAGACCAAAATCCATCTTACCTCCCGAGGAACTGAACCTCTCCTCTATGGTGGTGAGGAATCGACTTGTACTTGCCAATCTCTCCCTCTGGTCGCGTGACATTCAGACCAGCATAGTGAACTCTGAGGAGAAACAATTTACAGAATTACACCAATGAAGTCTTCGGTCAGTATTAGCCATACTATCAAATAATTCACAAATTCAACCCACATCCCTAACCTGAAATGAAATGTGAAGATGAATTTCATAAAGATATTGTTGCACAGAAACACAGGAAGTAGCACAGGCTATTCCAGAATTTATCCAGCGCTAACCAGTCAACAAATGCAGTGAGAAAGAAGGTTAAATAAGGTCATGAGCTGCTGGCTGCTGCTGCACTGCTCCATAGTGTTGTCTGTATCAGCACAACTCAGTTAACAAATCTTCCGTGTAATTAACGTAAGCAAACACATAGCCCACCAAAGTGCATGTGTTTAAGTATTTGTAGGTGGGTGTTTTTCAATATATGAAGTGGACAGATAGGGAAAGCAGACCTTAAAATTATTAAATAGAGGGTTGATGATGACATTTTCTGCTATCTATTATTTCATTACTTTTCTTTCACTTCAATTTTTTTAGCATCACTTTAGAATGGGAATTGATTTATTTAGGCAGGGTATCTTTTTAATGTCATGACTTTAGCATCATAGTAAAGCATTTTGATTTTTAAGTTTATTAAAAGATTGTTTTGATGGAACCACATCATTAAACAATGTGTTTAATGTAGAGCATAACACATGATCTCTCTCCTTGCAACAAAACACTTCAGGGAACTACAGGGAACCATGCAGATATCATAGACAGGTTCATTCTCATCATGATTACTAGGAAACATCCTGATTTCAATTCTTATTTATAACTGTTGCAAACACAATAATGGGGTCTTAAAAAGTGTGTACACCACTTTCTAATCATACACTTGGATATATCAAACTTGATGAGGAAAAGTGCTTAAATTTACACAAAGTCACTGCAAGACTGCTGTGTGTTATGCTAGCAGTGGCTAATCCTGCAGCAAAGCTCATGTCTTTTTGACTCCACACCTCTGGATCGTTTTCATCCTGAAACGTTACCGACACTGACTCAAGTGACACAACTTGAGGACATTTACCAGACAACACGCAGCTTTCTCTACGACTTTCTGCTACTTTTCACATATGCAGTTGTTCTCCCCAGCACCATTTAAAAGACTTTGATTTGGATATAACCCTAAAACATTTAGAATGCTCAGTGACATTGTCTTTCCACTCCTCCTGGCTGCCGATCTTTAAAGAATTACAACAACAGTAGCTTTAAAAATGATCATTTTTGCTTTGAAAACAGGCTTACAGAATGCTCTTACAAACAAGAAAAGAGACCATGCTGTAGCTGCCTACACCGGTTTATGTGGGGGAAACCCCTTTCTTCCTCAGTGGCTTTCCAATAAAAAACAACAATTACTGAGAAACTTAATCCACTACATACCCCTCTATAGTAGACTAACCTGTTCCACAAGTCATCATCCTCGCCTCCCCAGCCCCAGAAAGCATTAGGAAAGCCATTAATCTTGCGGAACTGCTCCACAGTGAGTCCACTCACACCACCAAAGAACTCGCTGTATGGAAGACTGGAAACAACAAACATGGGTTAAACACAAATGTACATGATCTGGATCAGCCATTGTAACGCAAGTCACTGTCACAAGAGGAAAATCTGTTTATTTTGCTTCAATTGTTACAAAACAGATAAAAAAATTTTTTAAAAAAATCTACATTTTGATGATCCACTTACATGTACATGTACTTGTCCAGCTTGGCAGCAAAGTGGCGTGGCATCTGACCACAGCCATAGTAGTTTCTGTCATTTTCGGGGATGTGGTCAACGTCATGAAAGATCAAGCAGTCCCAGTCCATGTCCTTCATGGCCTCCAGGAATCCCACGTTAAACAGCATGGCTCTGTTGAAGGGCTGGCTTCCACTCTACACACAAACAAACACAGACAAGCCTTGAGTACTCCTGCACTACTTGCACTGCCCTCTCCAGGGGCCTCATGTATCAAGGCTGCATACACACAAAAACATAGTTTACACTGTTGCCACATGTGTAGAAAGCAAACTGTGAATGTGTGGACCATTGAGCATGGTGTCGAGCCCCAGTGAGAATGTGCGGCAGCACAAGCTTTTGATCTACTAAATTTACTATCTTTTATCTTTTAGGCCATACAGCAGGTTTAACAAACTATGTCACACTGTGTTAGGTGTGGTGCTATGTGGGCCAGTTGTGTTTTATTGACCCTTTTGCCCTTTTTCCAAAATTATTACAGAAACTCATGAGCTCATGGTGAAAAGGTATGCCTACTGAACTGTCATCTTGCTTTGACACACTCTGCACATTTCTGATACTGCAACACACCTGCCTACAAATCCTAGGATCTCCTCAGTTCTCTGAAGCTATTTATAAAAGCACAGCATGAGGCCAAAAAATGTATCATTATGATAAATGTCAGCAAGCTTCGTCACTACTCAGAATCCTTTTACAATTATTTTCATAGTAAACAATCATTACTTCTAGCTCAATGTTAGACATGAAATTGGGCAAAAATACAAATACATGCAACATCATACAATAAATACATGTATACACGAACAGACTGTACCTGTTCAATGACATAGAAGGCAAACTGCAGCCGCTGTCTCTGCAGCATGGGGATGAGGTGTTGGAAGAGGATGGGGAGATGTTCATGGCGGTTTCTAAATGGAATCAGGATGGCAACCTTCGGACAAATATTTGAGTATGAATAACACATAGACAATTCATCTGGCTTATAGATATGTCATTGTTTTTTTTAATCCAAAAAGCTTATATTATTTATTGAATAGATAATTACTAGACTTGTAAAATGCATAAACCCACCTTCCAGCGAGGCCTGCAGTCCTTTGGTTTCCAGTGGCCTGCAAACTCAATGTCAAAAAACTTGGAGAACTTGAGCTCCGTCTCCTCCATAGGGATCTCTGTCATGTTTACTTCCATAAGGCCCTCTGTAGAAAGGGAGGATTATTCCATTGATGCATCAGCATCACAAGAACAACAACAAAAACATTTACAGGAAAACAAAACTGTCACAAGGAGAGATTCAGTCCCTCTGGTAAGTAGCCCTTTAACACCGCCCTTTAAAAGCTGGAATTTTGTGCTATTATTCTCTGTTCTGCATACAGAGATGGGAGGACATAGTTTTTCCTCAGGTCTCAAGCTTCCCTTCCCTTCCCTTCGCAAAGAAATCCCTACGACCTCCAGGCGGCCAGTCTGCTGCCATAATATAGAACACAGGATAATATACGATTAATGTGATTTTGTACTCTGGTGCCACTGCCAGTGCAAAAAGGTTAATACCCACCCCTAATTACTCTGCTTATGTATGGAAAGTAGAGAAACAGCCAGCTGAATAGTGGTGTTACAATGTGATGCATTTTACCTCACAGGAAATTGATAACAGGCTGGCCGAGTACATACATACATGATGGGAATTTTTTTTTTTTTTAAATACACTACCTGTAAAACAACAACTTGGACCCATCAACAAGTTTTCTGCAACAACAATAAAGCAGTAAAGTCAGAATTGCAGAGGAGACATCTCGTCCACTCACTCATAGAAGGCAATCGCTCTGGGCAGGGGAGGTTCTGGGCGTAGGTGAAGTTCTCAGGGAGGTACGTGGTTGGCTGCACCAGGTATTCACTGGAGTTACTGCCATCAGGATAGTCTGCAGCAAAAACAACCAACATGAGTCATAACAGTAGCATACTCCAATTAACACAATTTGCATCAGATGATAGACCTCAATGTCATGCTGTTTGTGATCATACCCACATTTCAATTTACTTTTACTGTTTCCTACTTTTACTGTAGCCTTTAAACTGAAGCACCATTACTACCTCCAAAAAACTTAATTTTTTATTGCATTTTTTTCATGAAGTAGGCTATTTGCTTACAATTACAAAATGGACTCTGGTAAATAATAATAAAAAAAACTTTAATAATCCCCAAAGGGAATTCATTTGTCTGATCTAGCTCTGAAGATTGTACAGCCTGATGGCTGTAGGAACAAAAGATCTGCAGAATCTCTCTGTCCTACAGCAGAGCGAGAGGAGCCTTCCACTGCTGCAAATACATTTACTTATTTACAAATTTAAGATACTTGTACTTCAATATTTCCATTTGAAACAACTTTATATTTTGGGGGAAATAGGTTGATGGAGTGCGTTTAAAGTTATGTATCTAGTAGGTTCAGCTTTCAGAGCTCAACAAGGCATTCAAATTACACCAACAGCAAACAGTAGTTTGCTCACCAATCCCTCCCGGTTTCTGTGTCTCAAACTCTGGCTAATGCACTTGTAAGATTCACACTGCACCCTAAACCTCTTTAAATCAGAAAATGACTGACTTGTTGCTTCATCACACCTGCCCCATTTAACAGTGCTTATAACAACAATAGTATCAGTTTTTCAGAGGAAATCCAGTCATTCAGTCCTCTATACAAAGAAAACAAATAACAAAGCTCAACACTGCAAAAAAAAGGTCACATAATTAGCTCACAATAACCTAGAAAAAAATATCTTAAATGGACATATCAAGAAAAAAATTTTTTTGAACGAACTTTACTACATAAAAATATCCTTTAACTAAATAATCATTTATGGAAGATGTTGTTGAATCTTATACACTGTGTATAGAATCATTGTATTAAAAGATAAATCACTTACCCGTCCCATTGAGTGTATTGTTCTTATTGGTGTACAATCGAATCATCTGGCCGATGGTCCTCACATTGTCCCTCAACATGATGCCCTGAGCCTGCACCATGAAGAAGTATGTGTTGGCTGAAAGAAAGACAGGGGAAAACAAGTCTTAATTTACTTGGACTCAGCAGTAACAACAAATCTGTTAAAAAAATAATAATAACACACATTTAACACTGTTATAAGGTCGAAAGTGTTCTGACTACCAAGGGGGAAATATAAGCAAGTCAGTAAAGCTGAGGCATATCAGCTCAATAGCAATAAACCATGGCAGATGTGACTAACTCACAGGAGGTAAACAGCAGAAGAGTTTTTTTCTAGTTTTAGATAACCTCACTTATGTACTGAAATGAATAACTGCACTGACAAAGGGAAATCATTATCAACATCCACAATTAAGGTTTGTAGATTATGGTTTAGACCTGCTATTTATGAAACTTGTGTTGAGAAATATTCTGTTAGGTTCAAGGGCTACACAAATAAAATTTACTTGACTTACAAGAAGTCCATTTGGTTTGCCTGTATATTTCATAATGTAGTCACACCAAACGTGCATGTACAGCATATTAGCGCCAGCACTGTAGAAGTGAACTGCCCTCTTAAACCGGTGCGTTTTTTTTTAAATTTAATTTAATTTTTTAAATAAAAATACTAGTTTTACACAATGTTGCTTACAGAAAGTATGTATATGAGGGATTCCTGCATTAGACCCAAAGAAAAACAAGAGAAAGCAGGGCTAAGTGATGAGTGGTATCAAAGCTTTAACTACTGCTCCTAACTGTTTGAGTTCAATGAGTGTTTGAGTTTCAACAGAAGAACACTTGCTGATAAGTGAGTAATGACTATGCATTTCTGATATCATATTAACTTGTTTTTTTTTGGTAAATTAAATTACAATATAAAAATGTACATTTAGAGGGAAAGATCTGTTGAAAAACTGTAAAATATGTTGGATTTGGCTGAGAAAAAGAATCTTATGTCAATGTACATTATTACAAGCATGTCATACAACTTCAATATTTGTATTAAGCCACCCTGCTTGTTAATTTGTTGCATTTAAGACCAGGATCCTATATATCATCATATTGCACAGCCCTGGTTTCAGTCTTATTTGCCTGTACATCAGTTTCAGTATAAACAAGTAAACAGCACAGTGTCTAGGGCTGATAAGAGCTTTATCACAGAGCAGCCGGCAAACCTAGCCTGGTGGTTGGTGAGCAGGTGACAGGGTTAAGAAAACAGGCAGGTCAAAGCAGACTGGACAGCAGATGATACAACTCCATTCACCCTGACAAATATATTTTAAATATTTGCTACAATCCCTGAACTCAAATGGCATCAACCTTATCTTCATCAGTCAAGGCCAAATGCTTCTTAAAGAAAAATATTTCCATCTGTATCTGTTGCCAGGCTAACACCCTTATCAATATGTACTTGGGCTCCCAACTGCACCCATGCTGGAAAAGTCACATGTGTCACAGGGAAGAAGAAAGAAGCTAAGCATGAAATAACTTCTCTGAGTTCTCAACTTAAATTCTCAGCTGGATGTTGATTAGAACATGGAACACAGCAATCACAGACCGGCAGAGAACCAACACAAGCTAGAGGAAGCCCAAGCAGTAAATCTGTATGAATATCAGCAACATATAGTAGAGAACATCCTATTCTGACAGGAAACCTTAGACCGTCATCCAAACATATTTTCACACACATTGAAGCAAAACTATTAAGGAACCTTCTCCCCCTAACTGTATGATTTACACCCTTTATCTACACCATAAATTGCTACCACGATGACCTGCCACCTAGCCCAAATCATGTGCAATGTACAGATGGGTGTCAGTCTTGGTCAGCTCGAGCCTTCTGTTTCAGGGTGCTTTGTCACAGACACTGCTGAATTCAATATGGTCCTCCACTTATTAATTCAGTCTGTATGTCTCCCTCCATTACACAGAGTAGCACAAACGAAGCACAGACATTGTCATTCATTTATATCTGTGGAGACATGCAATCATGTCATACCAACTTCACTGTTGCAGTCAAAACAGAGTCATTATAAATAAATATTACAAAGCATATCAAAAAAGCACAAGAGTGAAACAGGCCAAAAGTAACTGACTGATAAGCTGTTGTTCATTTTGAGAAATACATGGTCCCTAACCTTTACAGAAAAGGCCAGAGCTTCTTACTAACACAACAACATGCTGTCCTTGCTGGGTTATTGCTTTACAATTGTACTGCTGGACATCGAGCAAACGAAAGTCTTAAGTGAATTTCCCCAGAACTGCCTTTCCTCCCAGGCATTAGTACCTCTGATTGCCAGTAAAAGCCTGCACTATCAGCCTATAACTGATGTCCATAGAAAACTACCTCCCTCCAGCATGTGATCATGACAGAACTGACACAATATAGTGTCTAAACATCAAAAGTTATATGCACAACAACAAGAAAACAGAAACCTATCAGTCCCAACAAGTAAAACTCAATATTACTAATCTTATCAAAGAGGTTGTACACATTCATATTAAACAGAAAGTTATTCCTCAGAATTTTTAAGGCAGATGTAGTTGGGAGGAGTCGCAGTGATTGTGTTATTATAATGCTTATTATGGAATAAGGTCAACAACAGTAAAAAGGTGAAAATAAATAAATCAACAATATCCCAATACCCTCTGAAAAAGGTGAACCGGAATTCAGTGACCCATAATTGTCTCCCCTGCAATCAAAACAAAATTCCGGGTTAAATGCTGGCTAATCTGTACTGGGAATGTTTTAATAATCTGCACACACATAGAGATAATCATTACAGGTACAGAGATCTTACTCCCAGTCATGGCTCAACCTGTTCGTGATGCTTTGTTGATCCTTTAAATCTGAGAAGATACCCTGATATTAACATGAGCAGGGACGCCAACAGTTCATTCATTTAAAAGTCAACTGTGCAGCGCCAGCTAAAGTACACATCATTCATACAATTAAACTAGGGCTCAAGGTTTCCACACACTGAACATAGGAGGAAACATGTTTTCTTTAAGATCGCAATATAGCGAGGGCTATTCGGACATTATGGCCCAGTCTGGACCTTTTAGCTGTGGGGTTGTTAGCCTGGTAGCTAACTGTTTTACCGATAGCTTAGACTGTGTCTGACAGCAGCTAGAGCTTGTTAGGCTGCGGGAGATAATCCCGAGTTAATCACATCAACTGTCACCCTGTGAAGCGTGTAGTGTAAACATCTGTAACTAACCTATTCCGGGAGCCACATATATGAAGTAGAGACAAGTGGTGGACATGGAGAAGAAGAATATGAAGGCCAGAAACGATCGGTTGGACATTCGCAGCAGCCGCCTCCAGTTCACCATTTTGGCTTAGGCCCGCTTCTCGTTCGCCGATATGAATCCCATAAAATACTTTTTGGAGTTAAAAAGTCCTCTAATTGATAAACAACAATATCAATGGTGTGGTCATTGACCGTCAAAGCCCAGATATGCAGCGCGGAAAAGGCAAACGCTAGCTATGCTAGCTGGCCTGCTTTCCCCTGCCAAGAAATTTCCAGATGGAAAAAGCAGGCCTGTAACGTTAATATCAGGCAACCGAGAGCCTCATGGAGCACCACCGGTCGGGCATACTGAAACCGTTAAAATACGGATTAAGAGTTCAGCAGTAATACTACTTAAGAATACTCATGGTAGACTTCCATGGTTGCAGTGTCGCCAGCGAAGCTTTTATCGCTAGCGCTGAAGGTTGGTCATTGAAGGGGGCAGGACCGCTCTGCCTTCTCCCACACAGTCTACTCTCGGCCGGTGCGATGTTCCCAACACAGTCGGCGCACTACTTCGTCAAACCGCGCACACGGGAGTCCAGTCATGCCACCGGGTGTCCCCACTCTGTTTCCGCACGTTTGTTGCATTCAAAACACATAGGTGTAGGACAACATTTAAGAACTAATCTCAATAAAAGAGTTCAGGCCCGCCTCCTTTTCATTTTCTGCTGGCACTGCAGAGACTGTTTCCGGTGGCAACCCATTCCCCTCCTCCGCGTCGCCATGGAAACCCTTGTGCGGTGTGCGGTGGAGTTTTTTTCTGTAGCGCCCCTTTCCCAATCACACTGCAACACCAAAGTTCAAAATATGAGATACCATGCCTGAGGTAAATTGGATCCAAAACTATGAAAATAGGACAATAATCAACGGTAGTGCATTAAACACCACAGATAATAAAGCAATATGTAATTTGCATGATTTGTATGTCACAAATCATCATTGGGGGCAAATTTGTTATATTCAGATCCAACGTTAGAACAGAAAAAACTTTCCACTTTTAGCAAATGAAAATTGTCTCCTGTATCAAACCAGCATCAAAATTAAGGTATAATAAGCAATTTAGTGAAAAAGCTACAAGCAAGCATTTTGGCTTTGCAAAGATCAAAACTTTATTGTTGTAGAGGTTTTTTCATAACATGACTGCTGTACAAGAACAGTTTGCAATGTCTTTGATTTACAACTTTGAAAGTAAAAACAAAAATGTCAAACTCAGCTCACTGTTAAAGAATAAAGCTGGCCCCATTTTATCTTTTTTTTTTTTTTTTGTCAACAAATCCCATACAAAGCAACAAAGCCAATATTTTGCTGGGGGTCTCTCAATCTGGACTGACTTCTCTGTGCTCTCAGCTCCATGCCCATGGATCCCTGCTGAAGATGTACATCAAACAGCTGGTCACTGATATGGTTTATGGATTGCAGATGTATTGTGCTTTTCTAGTCAACCACATTGGTTTGAATCAGGCACAGCATTTGTTTTAAAGTATTAGAAAATTAAAGACCTCAACCAGAATATCTTCCATGGTGTGATGTGTCACTGATGTGAGTTGGTGACCACTGCTGTGCTGGTGTAGGAGTAAGGACTGAGCAGCAATGCCAAGGTGTAATGACGATGGCCTTCAGCATGAGCCTCAAAAACCACCTGACAGACACACAGACACAGACACAGACACAGACACACACACACACACACACACACACACACACACACACACACACACACACA
>JAOWBC010001052.1:5316314-5328496 GCA_028566105.1 Hypoplectrus providencianus | reverse complement strand
AAAAAAAAAAGGGGGTCAAGTGGGTATTAGACAGTGCCAATGCCAGACCAGGAGTTAATTAGACATTGATTCAAATAAGAAGACTGTTTGGAAATTTGCACAGAAATGCCTCAATCTCCAACATTGTTTTACGGAGAAACTCATGACTAAAGCGTGCTGTCATTGGCTGCTCACAGATGATGGGGCAAAATAATTATCCAACTTTATAGTGAAAAACAACAACCCCCACCATCTGACTTTAACTTTTAGACGATACTTTTAATTTGAGCTTTTCTTTTATTATTCAGGTCTGAGGTTGGAGAACGATATTTCAGAAAATAATGTTCCTCCAACTTTGTGGCAGCTTTAAGGAAGTCCTTTTTGTGTTAACGTGACAGTGCCTTAGTGCAAAAAGCTAGGGTTGTAATGAAGTGGTTTCTGAGTATAATCAGGAAGGCTGGCCTGCACAATGCCCTGCCTAGAATTGCCAAGAGTCACTTGAAAAACAGAATTGTCCTGTATTTAGAAACAATAGCACCGTTCTGTATTGAGCTGAAAAGGGACGCACTGTGTCCCATATTACTGTGAGAGTAAAAAATAATCACTAAATTGCCAATAGAAAATGAATAAATGAGCACGTTATATAAAAATTCATGGTAAACTTGTTCCCAGGCCCTGTGCTGCTCTGTGACCAATGCGCTGACAGTATACAGAATACTCTCATCCCATTGGTTGAGGTGCTGTTGCTCTCTGAGAAGACAGCAGAAGACAACAAGCTTTCTATTTACTGTTTTATGTTAATTTATACAGTTTCTAGTTAAAGAGGACAGATTTCTGTTAAAGAAAAACTTACTTTTTCCAGTTAATTTTGTTATTTTTGTAATAAAGTGAATAACTGGATAAAAATGTATTTTCCATGTGTTCATGTCACTCAAAAATATGGATTTAATTCAGTTCAGGTTTGAGTCAAATAGTTCACTTCGAGTAAATCATTTTTCTCACAACAAAGCTAAAAAATTTCACCATGCCATGAAGGGTGAAGGCAATCAAGTTAACTAGCCCTGCCAGTGAGACGTCCCTTATTTATTTTTCAGGGAGTTGGAAACCCTAGACTGGCCTTAGCCTTAGGAAGAGGTAACTGTGCTTGCAGTGTGCAGATTTTCAACAACTTATACCCCATCTCACAAATTCAAAGCCCCTCTCAACTCAAAAATGTGTTTTCTTATGTTTATGTCCCCCTTAAATGTCTGAGCTGGACTACACTAACTTGTATCTCTCTGTCACGTGAGCAGTGGCGGTTCTAGAGATTTTGCCCTGGGGTGGCAGAGGGGGGGTAATAGGTCCAGAGGGGGGGCGGAGGTGCGGGGAGCAATTTATTCAGATGCCAAACTGTGGAGGCAAAATATATACCCGGGGTGGCAAATGCCCCCCGTGCCACCCCCTAAAACCGCCCCTGCATGTGAGGGTGTTATTCAGAGGCAGATTAAAATGCACACCAGGCAAGATACATTAGATAGTTACGACTTTGATAAGTGAATCAAAACCTCTTGTGGAAACCTTAAACCGCCAGTGCAGAGGGGGACTTTTACGACTTTTTTGGTCAACCTAGCAAGGTAGCAGTGTTGGTGGTTAGATTCAGCATTTCTCAATAAGGCAGAAAGCATAGATTTGCTTCCAGGCTCATCTAGTGGTTTTACATGACTATTTATGTTAAACAAAAATTTGTGGGTTTTTTTTATGCCTCAAACATGCCTGGGTGGGTACTTAATGAAGTGAAAGATTATTTGTCTATCAGCCCTGTGATGTGGACTATGGTGGCCAGGAAGTGTCAGGTGATTTGCAAACTCAAAACATTTTGTAAAGGCAAAAAGCAGGAATGCCAATAGCCACAGCACAAACGCAAAAGAGCCACAACACGTTAACCACTAACGTTAGCATCATGTCTTAAGTTTCTCTGAAGTTTATTCAGAAAAGTTGATTCAGTAAAGATAGCTTTATGACATTAGGCTAACCGTTAGCTGCTAACGTTAGCCTGTCTGAGGGATAAGAAGTTGGACTATAGTTTTACGCTACTTAATCAACTGAAACCATAAAATGCTCATTAATATTACTATTTAATGTGATATTTTAATAGAATGTTAGCCATTAGCTGGCCGATTTGTGACACAGTGATGTTATCTACTTTTGCTGAAAGCTAATGGTACAGCTCACATGTGTACGCCTGGCTAACGTTAGCGGCTAGCAGTTAGCCTGACACCGGAAAGCTATCTTTTCTGAATGGCTGCTTCTTAAAAGCCTTAGATAGACAGCAGAGTAGCATTGAGGGGTGTGCTTCTCGTATGCTTCCGTTGTAAGTTTACTTCTGTTGTTGATCTTTTGGGTTCGTGTTGTGGCTCTTTTGCATTTGTGCTGCGGCTATTAGCATTCATGCTTTTTGCTTTTGCAAAGCGTTTTGAGTTTGCAAAATGACACTTCCCGGCCACCATAGTGGACTCACCCCCAAGTTGATTTCCATGAGAATCTGGCCTGTAGTTTTTTCTGTAATCCTGCTGACAAACAAACAAACAAACAACCCTCACTAAAAAAACATAACTCTGGCAGTAGTAATGAATGCAGATTGTGAGGCAGACTTTATCGCCCAACATCAGTGGCAGACCTCCCTGATCTTCTTAAAGCTGAATAAGGAGCCATGCCCTGCAGCCAGCTTCCAAAATCTTAAGCCTCCACAGAACTATGGAGGCTGTTGCAGCTTACAAATGCCCATGGTTTTGGAATAACATATACCAAACCAATTACTGTTAGTCATCAAGATATATAATTATTTTATTCTCTTCCATATTTTATATGACCAAACAATAATTAGAAAGAGTAAATGCATCTAGAACAACATTTGGCCATTTAACAGTACACCTCCTCCATATTTTCTGTTGCTCTAGGAGAATAATAGCCTGCGGCATCACAAACACTCCTGTGACTAAAGATGCAGATTTCCAGTTATTGAGTGGGATTTCATTACAACAAAGTGATTCACTCCTCTGCGATGGCTAGTTTGGAGCCACATCTGCCCTGAGGTATGTCCGTAAAAAAACTAAAGTAGCCTTAGCCACAGGGAAAAGGACTTGCTCTATCTGGAGACACGCTTTTAAATTCAGTCTGAATGCTGGCATTAGTGCTGGCCTAGATTGAGACTGAGCAGTGTGGTGCGATAAGGCTGAAGAGGAGACACTGAAAAGGATTTGAGCTTGGTGTCAAGGCTCAAAAGGCACCTTGTCCCTTCACACAGATGCGGTTGAACAGTGTTTCATCATCTGTGGTTTCATTTAATCTGTTTCATCTGTCAACCCATGCACTATGGAGGAGTGATGGAGGGAACATGAAAACACAGGTCTGGTGTCAGTGAAAGTAATGGCACAAATTCAACTCAACACAATTAAATCAGTGTCAGTGAGCAGAGAAAAACTGATAATCTTTGACAAATTGTCCCAGCATTTGACTGGGTGAACAGTTGTCCATTTGGTAGTCAAACACATGATCTTTTTGAATGGACACATGTCTTGTATTTATGCTTATTTTCCTGTCTCAGATGATTGTGTGGTAGATCAACCCCTTCATCTGTCAGTGGTTGATTGACTAAGATGAAAGAAGTACCTGCTGTGACAGACAGGTGTTTTGTGGCTGAAATAGCTCAGAGGGAGGGCGAGTAAGGCAGGAGAGGGGACAGAGAAGGAAAATAAGTTACATTTCTGAGGTGAAAACCTCATTTGATTAGCATAATCTAGCCTCTGGCAGTATTAAATGCATTAAGAGCAGCTGAACCGCAAGCAGTTATTTTATTACAGAGGGTCACAGGGAAATAACATGATTAGAAATGACAGTCAAAAATGCACTGAATTTATATCCTTTAATTGGCACTTTCTTGGAAAACAGATTTCTTTTGCTGAAGTGCAAACATCTCCAGATGCCAGAGAGAGCAGGGCAGAACTGTATATTATAATATTACAGACAATAAGGACTGTTCAGGTCTTCAGTGACTATGTGGCATATCTAAAGAAGCCTAATAATAAAAATAACAATTCTGATTTGTCTAACTATATTTAAGACAGAAATCATGATAAGACAAAATAATCATGACTCAATGAACTTACTGGCTCCCTACAAATCTGTAGCCTGTTTGTTTTAGCAACAGAAGCATGCCCTGTGAGTGATGAGTCATAAACCAGTGACAAGGGTCTAAAACCTAACTATACGTGTTGTAGCATTCAATGTTTTTTGGAGCTGTACTCATACTAGGACAAAAGTTAGGATGTCTCCACCCTGCCTGTATGACCAATGGCTGCTAAATTGCCTGCTGATCTGATTCCTGTCAGGGCATGATACTGGTGAAACTTCCCTTCCTCTTCCTCTTTGTCTTCTTCTTCTTCTTTTATTTTTTTCAGTGGGGAAACCACTTCGACGATTTTGTGTAAACTCAACTTCCTCTAAATGCTAGAATAAAACCAATCTATTCAAATGAAGTTTACTGGAATTGCTTTCATTGAGTTTACAAATCCATATTTGTGTTATGATCAATTAATAATGTTAACTTTTGACTTTATTTAATTTTGCTGATTAAACCCTAAAATTATAGCATAGAGCTTAGAATCCTTTTTCAGTGTACAAGTACCCAAAGGGAAACCGTAAAAACAGGATTTGAGGATTTGACTTTATCCCCAGTGTCTATATGTTCCCAGCCTCTAATGTTTTTTTTTCTTGTTGTTGTTCTCAGATTGTAAGAAATAGTATTTTCTGTTGAAATTGCAAATGAATTAAGATAGATGGATGTTTCAGTTGCAGATTGAATTGTAAAAATGTGTCTGGGGAGTTATCAGTGTAGAAAGTTAGCCAGTTGCTAATGTTAGCCAGTCGTACACACGAGCTGTACCATTAGCTTTCAGCAAAAGTAGATAATGTCACTGTGTCCCAAATGAACATTCTATCAAAATATCACATTAAAGAGTATTAATAAGCACATTATGGTTTCACTTAATTAAGTTGTGTAAAACTATTGTCCTATAGTACAAACTGAAGGGGATTTCAACATAAGACCCAGAGAAAAAAATAAATTTCTCAGAACACAAAGCACTTTTAAAGGTCTTGTTACTGTTATAGGCAACATTAAGAAGATATTAGTGTGGGGAACAAAGGGCTCTGGGAAGCAAAATACTTTCCCATTTCTCTGCTCACCAGAGTGTGATAACACCAAAGCCTCAATGAAGTCTTAAGTGAAACACACCTGGAGGCACTTAAGGAATTAAAGCAGAGCAGTTCCCCTGCATCTTTGGTATCATTTCTACAGCCACTGCTATGACCTCCATGACAGTTGAGTTACAAACAGTCCCTTGAAAAATAGGATCCTCCTGTATTTAGAAACAAAAGCACCGATTCTGTATGGAGCTGAAAAGGGATGCGTGGTGTCCCGTAATACTAAAATTGCCGATAGAAAACTAACAACAGGGCACTTTTTTTAATAAACATTTTCAATAAACTTGTTCCCAGGCCCTGTCCTGCCTGAGACCAATGAGCTGACACATACAGAATACTCTCATTCCATTGGTCGAGATGCTGTTGCTATGGAGACAGCGGAAAACAAAAAGCATTCTATTTTTTGTTTTATATTAATTTAGACAGTTTTTTTAATTAAACAGGACAGGTTTCTGTTTAAGAAAAACTAACTTTAATCAGTTAATTTTATTATTTGTAACAAAGTGAATTTCTGGACAATAATTTGTTTTCCATGTGTTCATGTCATTCAAAAATATGCATTTAATTCAGGTTTGAGTCAAATAGTTCACTTCGAGTAAATAGTTTCACTCCTGAGCTAAAAAATTTCACCATGCCAGGAAGGGTGAAGGTAATAGGGTCGTTCGGGCTTGCCAGTGAGGCGTGCCTTATTTATTTTTCAGGGAGTTGGCAACCCTACTCGAGGGTGAATAACGATCAATAAATGAACAATATGATGTTGAAAAAATTTCTTTTGCCATCACTGACATATAGCAAGTGCGTTTAAATCCCCTACCAGAACAGTCCTGTCTGAGCATAATTCTGAATAAAACAGGTTGTCTGTTTGGACAGCAGTCATAATTTTCTGCTCTCCTTTTCCATGTCTTATTACAGCTGAGTGACCCTATCTGTCACAGCTGTTGGACTGGGGATGCTCGAAGTCGTTATGGCTTGTAGACCTCTCGGTGGGAGGTGCTGGCCCTAATATCATGCTCCACAACACGCTCAATACCCTGCAGCTTTCTGAGGAGCTTCACCTCATCCACAGCGACGCAATACATGTGTTCCTTTGGCTCACTCACTAAAGATTAGTGTCAGCTGAGTGAAACACTTAGCAGTCCAGGTTCTTAGTGACAGACTTGCTGTCACGCTGGAGGCTAAAAGTTTCCACCCTGATGTTTTTCTTCCGAGGTGTCTTTAAACAAGCTGCTCTCAGTGTAATCTGTGTGCAAAAACAACTGGCATGCTTGAGCTCCTCTTGCTCGAACCATAAAGCACCTGGTCCCTTCAGCAAGCATTTAAGGCTAATTGAACACAATTATAATTACAGAAGAATTTTTCAATCCGTTTCAATTTAGCGCAGGCCATTTCCTGCCTTTGGTCGATCCGCTATCTTCCTCCCAGTGGTACTGATGTGTGTGTGTGTGAAAACAGAAAGCATACAATAGTTCACAGATGGAAGGAAAAAAAACAGGTAAACTTTATGATTCCTCTCTCTAGCATTCTCACTCCCCTCTGAGTAAACACCAGTGAACCATCCATCACTTAAGAAGAGAGACATCACTGGAACAGAGAGATCATTCCTTTCGGCAGAAATGGGATTTTACAGTAAATCTCAATCGAAATCCTTTGGAGAAATGGGAGGATGGTGCAGTATGTCAAGGTAACTTCAGTTTCATTTATACTTACTCTTACAACTGAGGAAAGCACTTCACAATGGTATATACTGTACTGTAGGACTGGTTCAGAACTTTTCAACACGTAGTCCTAGTGGTTTACAGCCGTGCTGAGGTTTAGAAAAATACATCCCAAATATTTCAGCCTCTACTCTAAAGACAGAGGTGAATAGAATTACCCCTTTCTCCAAAGACTCTAGATCTCTTGACAGTGTCTCTTTTGATGATCCACTAAAGCACACACATCGAGTGAACACTGATTGTTAGCGGGGAAACACTTTGCTATACGTGAGCTAGATTTAGATTGCTCCACAATGATGTTCAGTGGCCTTCCAAAACGGTCCAAGGTTGTTTGTATAGGCAGCAAAAGAAGACCCATATTTATGTTTTAGAATGTTCTACACCTCTAACGAGGCAGTAGTAATGAGTGATGGTGATGCAGAGTTCAGATGGTGAAATTATACCCATGGGAAAACAAAAGCAAAGTATTTGATTGAAACCTCATGGAACTCTTGGCCTTACACTTTGTACATCAGGTTTTGTTGTACCTTTGTAACTTCTGGTAGTAACACTAGTAACTACTTCAATTCATTTTCTTTCTTTTTATCTTTTATAATGCCTTGCCAGAAAGTTTTTGAATCCCAAACCATGATCAGTGATTTTGTTGCCAAAATTTGATAGAACTGCAGCTTGTTTTACAACTGTAAACTGGCTTGTATGTAGATTAACTTTTGTGCTATTTTTACAATGCTCTGCTCTGCTCACTGCTGTAAACTGCAAAAGTATCATATGGTTGGTTTTGAAAAACAACCTATTCTGTCATTTACTTTGGAGATCTTGGTATTCTCTTTCCACCTTGTCAGATACTGTCTATTTGTCACCGTCCCTCTGAAACAGAACCCCTTCACTGTCTCCACCTTGAAACATATTGGTTTCCCCTCTCTTCTGTTCATCCATGAAAAGGATCGGATAAGGCTGGAGCTGTAGGTGGGATGCTGCCCAGCAGGAGCCGCCTCTCAGCAGGGTGGGGTCCTCCTTATCGTCCCCTCAGGTTAGACAGCCATGTTCAGACCAAGCTGCTTCTGACAAATGAGCAGAATCCTGCAGAGCTGTGTCATCTGTGGGCTAATGTCAAACCCTGTCAGCCTCCGTCTGCCCGGAATGTGAGACCTATATTTATCCATCCTTGAAATGTCTGCCTGGGGATCTTTCTTTCTGTCAGCTTCTGTGGCTAGTTAGTGAATCCACCTGGATCTCTTATTGTCTTTTCTCTGCTTGGTTATACAACCTACTGTACAACCTGAGGTCAGTTAAAAATAAAGTATGATTGCTTGATTGATTGCTTGCTTGCTTGCTTGTTTGATTGAGTTACTCATCATTGCACACTCTCTTGTTTGTGGAGCTCAGAGTTAGCTTCATATTACAAGTTTTAACTGAATAAGTAGTTTGACATTATCAATCAATATGCTTATTTGAAATGAGACGATTGTTGTTAAATATGGAGCTACAGTAGCCAGTAGTTTAGCTTAGCATTAACATTGGAAACCAGGTACAAAAGTGCCTACCTGCACCTATAAAGTGCACTAACCCTCTCTCATACATCGTTTTTGGAACATCAAATATCAACATCATGATCAGGATATCAAAGTCATTTTTTTTCTACATGCCTCATTTAAAAGGTTGCTACAAATTATCTGTTTGGAATATATGGATCCTTTTAAAATCACTGCACCCTACATGTCCCAGTGACACTGTGTCACCATGATTGATTCTACTGAGACAAACGATCGTGTGACAAAAATTCTATGACAATAAGAAAAAAACAGCAGGCTGTTTCCACAGAGCGGAGAGGACAGGAGAGGTTGCAGGACTGCGCATAATTCAGTAAGTATAGCATGATTTCCCAATATTCATTCAATAAGAATGTGGTTATTCAGTTTTTATTCCAGTTTAAACAAACTTTTGCTTTTTTATGATTCATGTCAAACTGTGACATACTATGCAGAAGACGTTTTTCAAGTTGTTCACTCTTCTAACAATGATATTGCAGTGAAAAACAATGTAACAGTGAGTAAAATATAAACAGTTTGTACCGAAGTGTAAAGTGTGAAAGAGAGTGGTTCCATTTATGGCTGTATCTCAGGTGCATCTGAGTAACTGCTTGCTTCAGCAGCATAATACTGTTGCAGAGAGGAGAATGGTGTTTTTCATCTATCTTCTTGTGTTACAGATGAGGACAGCCATTGAATATTGTTCTTACTGCAAGTGTGTTAGATATAACTACATGCACAGTGAGGGCAGAGGATTGGAAACACGACGACAGCAACAGTTAACTGTACTGATATGATCATGATTGTAATGGTATTATAATTACTTTGATGTGTTCGGCAGTCTTGATCGGTTTGACTCAAGCAGACAGCTGATAATTTATTTAAAACCAGAGTCTTTTATTAATCACTTGACTATTTTTGGGTACAATGAAAAACTGTCTCGCTTTGGATATTAATGCATAAAAAAAAAATAAAAATAAAAATACAGCTGTAACCAGAAAAAACTTGACAGATATTGCACAGTCCAGATCAGTGAAGCACCTGAGAGGATATCATCTTGCTGTGCATAAATGGATGACAGGCCTCTCTGCTTCCAGCTAGCATTACACTTATTACTGTAGTATAAGGCAAGCACTTAAATACGTAATTAATACAAACTAAAAGGAAGTAAAAACTGCTATCTGTAGAGATCCCTAAAGGATTGAATCCCTCTTATCAGCACCATTAACTGTCTATGGGGGAGGACAGTAAAAGAGTCAGCTCAGCTGATACACAACACCACTCATTCCACATCGAGGGGCTGCATTTACAGCATGTTATCTTGCTTTTTTTCTTCTTTTTTTTCATAAGTTGCTCAAGTTGTTTCGGACAGTGACTGTTTTGAAATTAGTCAGATGATGATGATATTAGGCCTGATGAGGCATCGAGGCTTTACTTGAATTAATCCTGAATAAATAGCAAATCAAGCTGTGGAGAAGTTCAGAAGAATCCAGTGTTTTCAAATCAAACTAAAAACATGGTCCTTTTTGTCTATACCTGCAATATATGAATGTTTCAAGGCTGAGTTTGAGTAAATATGATACCACATTTATAAACCGGCATTCTCTTCTCTTTTCTGATCTTGCTTTATAAATCCACTCTCATAAGTAACACCTCTAGGCAGTGTTTGTTTTCATTACAGGGGTGACTGAGCAGAGAGAAGAAAAGCTCTGACAAAACCTTCACTGACCAGAATATTTTTAAAGTCACCAACGCCATATTACACTCAGAATATTGCACATCAATAATACAATAAGAGGAAATAACAGATTGCACAAAGCTGTGAAACAGTGTGGTCAGGGCAGTTATATGTGTATCTCCTCTTTCTAGCCAGTGCATGCTGGGATAGGACTCTGACTCCATGTGACCCTAACAGGAGTAAGTGGTGGAAAAGTGGAAAATGAATGAATAATACAACTAAGGCATGTTGAGGTTCTTCCAGGAGCTTGCAGCAGTGGATACACTGAATATTTTTCCAGCCAAATGACCTGCCAAAAACCCCAAGAATCCAGCAGCAGATGTTGTGAATAAAAAAAGTTAAAGGAAGTCTGAATTGATCACTTGGCTGGTTCAATTTGGTTTGCAAAGTAAATAAGAGCATTTGGAAAACAAAAAAAGAACGGGGGCTGAAGATTGTCAAGTGGCTCAGGAGCAGCTGTAAAGTAAAATAATTCATTTCATTTCGAAGCAAATTAGAGCATCATATCAGGAGTGGTGGCTGGATACAGGCAACACTGCCCAGTAAACCTCAAATTACTCCCTTATCACCTAACACTGCCAAATGATTAGCTGGAATAGAACAGAGCATCCTGGAAAATTAAAAAATGTTGATTATTTGACGTTATCTTCATATTAAAAGAACTTTTTATATCCTGAGCATATATGCTCTTTTTCAGCTGGAGTTACACACAATTACACCTGGCAGCAAAAAGCACATACTCTCAGTGTTTGCTCATAAGCAAGTCCAATTATGATGATGAGCACGGCCATCATTGTAAGCTCGGATATGAAATTTCATCATCTCCTATCAGCTAAACCGGACCATAAAGGACACTGAGGTGAAATAACATTCATTTTCTATCAATATTCAGAAAGGGGAAAACCTGACACGCAACTGCAGGAAATTTCTGAGTTAAATGTGCTGTATTCAAATGCTCAGCCATGCTTATTTCATTTTCAGTAATTCTACATAAAAATATGTTCCAAAGTTTAACTGGATCATTTACATTTCCAAGAAATGTAAATGATCCAGTTAAACATACAGTTTTGTCAAATTGGAGGTAAGAGTGATATTTGAAATTCATGCAAACAGTATCTCAGCAGGAAGTCCCTGGTGTGTATGGATTCCTAAATACAAATCTACCATCACCAAACCACTCATGTTTTTCCTTTTTTTGTCAGATAGTTATTTATTTTAGATTATTCGAAATATCCACCTTTTGTTTGCCAATAGAAAACAAACCTGGATGAAAACAGACATGGATCTTCTGCTGTTGTTCAGTTTAAACCATCATCGAATGACAAAACTTTATTAATTAATTCTTCTGCTCGAAATATAAAACTGTAAATACGACAGTGTAATAACATAGTGACAGTGATCAGCAATGAAAGGCCTAATACTAATGATAAAAAAAAATTAGCTCATACAATTTGTAGCACATTTTTGAAGGCAAGAAGTTGGTTATCCTTTCCCTGAGCTGTTTGTCTTGTCATTGTGATCGTAGAAGCGAATGCTGGATCTCTTAAACTAGAAACCACAGTTTTCCCAAACTCCTCCCTCGATTGTGAGGATCTCTTCTGCTCCAGATGACGGTAATGTAGAGTGATTTTGTAATAATAAATGTTTTCTTAAACAATTATTATCAGGCTCTTATAATTCTTAAAAAAGAATGATGTCCTTCTCAGCAGCTATAGTTACAATGTTTGGATAACACTAGACAACAATGTGTTTAATGCACCATTTAAATACATGTATTAAACCATATTTTTACTGTTTTTTTTTTTTTTTTTTGACTAAACATCCATCTACTCCTCCTTGAACCGTCACCTTATCGTGGTGGAGGAGTTTGCATGCTCTAATGAACCCAGGAGCTATACTGTCTGGGGCATTATGCCCCTGGTAGGGACTCCCATGGCAGATTGGTCCTGGGCGAAGGGTCAGACTAAGAACGGTTCACAA
>JAOWBC010001052.1:5290552-5302034 GCA_028566105.1 Hypoplectrus providencianus | reverse complement strand
TGCATAAGCGAGGTTGAGCAATATTGTTAAATTGGATCTGGTGAAAAACTGTTTTTTTTTTTTTTTTTTTTTGGAGCTTTTATTTGCTGCAGAGAACCAAAGACCATGTGCCCTACTGTAACCTCTTAATGGATTTGAAGGCAAGTTTTAAATGTCACAAAATGTCCTCAAAAAAACATTTTTGTAAGGGCAATTCCATGCAATCATCATCATTCAGGTTTGCACTTGAAGATTTAGAAATGAATCTTCTTCAAATCTAATATAGAATATGTACATGTCTATTTTTTGCATGCAAAGAAAATGGCCCTTATTTCCCAAACAGATTTCAAGAAAATATAATAAAACAAAGAAGAAACCTTTGCTGTTCCAGACCCGAGTTTTGTGACTTACAGCTTCCTGCTAAAAAAAAAAAAAAGCTATAAAAAAGGGAAGGCACACAGGAAGAAATGCACCACTTTGTAGTGTCCTAAAGCAGTGATGCAGTGATAAATTTAGTCCCTCTCTACTCAGAAATGTGTATTGCTTATTGTTTCTTCACTCGGAGGCTTGACCTTCACCATGAAGAATGATATATGTGCAGAGTGTGACACTAGAAGGATGTTTTGACATTCAGCAGCTGACAGGAGAAAGTTTCTCTGTGCTCACCAGCTTAACAAAGGAAGTTTGGATTTGGTAAAACTTAGTAAATTTAAAGGGATTTGGTAATTGGAATGTACATCTCAGTAGAGTAATTTTAATAAATTCTTATGAAGATGTTGCAATTTAAAAAAAAAAAATCACATATGCCATAAATTATTCAAGTAGATGTTTAAAACCTGACTGAAGGGATGTTCAAAAGTGGATCTCAGGCAAATCCTCACTCATCAGCTGGTCTCATTTGAAGTCAGATTTTCAAGGAAATTCTGTATTACATTTGCACACTTTTCAGGCTTTTAAATCTGGCGGTAATGTGGCTTATAAAGCATTGTAAACCAAACGGTTGAAGTCATAGGGCTGTGATGGTCATGTGATCATTAACATAAGGAATTACAACTATTTTATTGTTTTTGGGCACCTATAATACTTGGTTAGGTTAAGTTTAAGAGAACAAAATTCAGGGGGGACAGGACAAAATACAAATATTTGATAGAGTTATATAGTCTTGAGATTTTAGCACTCATCACTCATCACAAGTCAAGCAATGGCTTCATCCCCATTTACACCAATTCATCACATGATTAAAGTGTTATTCATGCAGTAGTGATGTAGTAAAGTCATGTTATTGTTATACAGACTAAAAACAATGGCCTCCATTAATAGTTTTATTCATTGTTTTAGAATTGTAGCAGGACACACAGGACAGGCTCCAGTTTGTCTAGAATTCACCCGCACCAAGACCTGGCAGCACTCCAACCTTCATCCACCTTCACTGGCTTCCAGTTAAGTTCTGTATTCATAACAAATTCCCCCTGTACTCAGTACCTCTCCAACCTACGCACTGTCTCTGAATCTCTGGTCCTACAGGTACTGGCCCGCTCTCCATTCACATCATCAGACTCCGTTCCTTCAGAGACACAGAGCTTTTTGTGTCATAGCTCCCACCCTCTGGAGCCCTCCTCATGTTTCAACGACTTGAACTCCATCTATTCACCACAACTTACAACCTTTCTAAACTCTGTGTGTCATCAAAGACATTAGTAAGAAAGAAAAAAAAGATTGTGGTTACCTGTTTCCGTTTGCTTTTTTTGTTTGCTTATGTGTTTGTGTTTGTGCTTTCTAAGGCATTATTGGGGCTCCTGAAAGGCACAATATGAATCAAGACCAAAACATGAAATCCATGAATCCAGACCAAATGAACCCCCGTACCATTTGGTCAGGGGGGTCCTGGACATCAACTGTAAAGTGAAATACAGGTAGAGCGTAAAACTTAAAAAGAGATGAAATTACCAGTAGAGTCTTCAGTAGGGGCCCTTTGTCTTATAGTCAATATGACTGGTCTCCAGTGCAAGAAGTCTCAGATCCTTGACTTAAGTAAAGTACTTATACCACACTGCAGATTGACTCAACTACAAATAAAAGTCCTGAATTGAAAACTAAATTATTATTATTTAAAAAAGCAAAACTCATTATTATTTTTGATGTCCAGTTAGGGTGATTTTGAACCTCAGCAATCATTTTATATTGATCCTTTTTTAAAATTATTATTATTTTTATTATTATGAAAAGGAACAAAAGTGGGACGAATTCCTCAAAACTGTACAGAACAGTACTTGGGTGAATGTTCCAACATTCCACCACTGCTGGTCTCATGCAATGAAATCCAAGAACTGTATAGCTTCAAATGAATGAGAGGACACGCAAGTTAAAGCAGCCACATGCTCTCACTGCCTGGAGTGAAATCTAGGACTCCGGGATTCACAGTCGGTTTGTTGGACTCGGAGCCTCAACACTCTCCCCTTTTTAACCCTTTCCCCTGCTCCTTCTTTCCCCCTCCATCACTTGACAGGGTCTCCGGCGGTGTGAGAGCATCCCTCCTCCTCCCCCACTGCTGGGTACCGGCCGGCCCCTTCACACTGTGGCAGCGGGGCTACTGCAGCGCAGCGCACCAGAGCGGAGCCGGAGGAGAGGAGAGAAGCGAACAGGAGAGTAGAGGAGAAGAGGAGGAGGAGGAGGACGGACGGGCTGTGTGCTCTCTGACTGTTGGGATTATACTCTGCAGCATCCCGTCGCTTCAACATGTCTTTGGGCAGTAAAAGGCTGGCTGGGATTACTGTGCTGATGGCGTGGCTGCTGCTCGGCTCCTGTGGGACAGGTGGAGAAGGTGAGCGCCGACACATCACCGACTGTTCAGGCACAGCTCACACTGAGCAGGGGATTTCAGCAGGCTATCTGGCTGATTGGGGACACTTAGGGTTGCTGATGAGACTTTCATTCATCAGCTAATTAAGAGAGAAAATAAAGTGTGAAAGTGTCATTCCCCCTTCTTTGTGCTGACATAATAGCTAATGGCAGAATAGTATTAGTCAAACATGATCACCTTTTTTATTAAGCTACAATAAATCTTTAAGTATCTTTATTAATCAATCAATCGTATCTATTTTTCTTTTTCCATATTCAAACTATTAAGTAAGTAGGTAGGGACTGGTGTCATTTCTGATTAATATTCTTATTATTTTCTCAATAATTTTTTTAGCCTATAAAATTCAAATTTCCTCAAGTCCAAGACAACGCATTACAATGTTCTGTTTTGTCTCGGGCAGCTGTAAAAAGGCAAAGATGTTGAGTTTACATTGATGTACATTAAAGAAAACAACAGCAAATCTCCACATTGAAGAAACTGCCATCCAGAAAGTTTGCTCAAAAATGACTTCAATGATCATCAAAACAGTTTATCTGATATTATTGATTAAATGTCTCCAGCCCAAGCCCATCAAAAAGTGATGAAATCTGCCTCATTTATTTCTTAAGAACCATCATTTTATTCTCTATTAAAGCAACACATCCAGAACCACACAGGGAAGTTCAGTCAGCAGCTGCAGGTCAAATGTGATCTGTGTTGTGACCTGTTTCACCAGTTTGGGAAGATGTACTGTAGCTCACACAGTTTTTACTCTGTGAATTTAGGGAATTAAACAGTTGGCTGGGTCTGATCAGACCACCGCGGGGGCTTGCTGTTGAAAGGGAGCTCACATCCTCTGGGGGATTTTAAGGCTGTCAAGTTTTTAAGAGACAGCGAATCCCACAAGTTGTGTTCTTATTTTAGCTCTATCCAGCATTTGATGTTTCCTCATGAGAGAGGAGGGAGAGAATGTGGTCTCTCTCTCTGTGGATATGTGGGAAAGTTGCACAGGAGGATGCTGCTGCTGCTGCTGCTTTAGCTCTTCTCCTCAGAACCACTTTCAGAAAAGATCCTAAAAAGTGGGTTCTTGTGGAAAAGGAGGTTTTCAGAGGTAAACTCACTGAAAAAAGTTACTTTTTTCATAGCTGTGTGAGAAGGATGATTTTTAGGAGAGCATTTGCCCTGCAACAAGTGTTTGAAAGAGATTTGTCCCCTTTCCTTGCTGGCATTAAATCCCCAAGTGCATATAAGCTGGTATTTTCCTCTCAGGAGGTTTTAATGAATAGTTTCAGTAGCTGCCCAGTACAGTCTGATAAACCTTCCTCCCCCACTGTAATTATACTGTACTGATGCTGTAAATAAGGACAGCTTTTATCATGACATCCCTGGCAGCAGATCAACAAAAACATCACTAATGAGTGTTTTTGCACACATAGATTTGTGGCAAAAAGAAGAACATGGTATGCATTAATAGACATTGTGTAAGAGACAACAACAGACCTATTTAATCTGGATTTGGGTCGATTTCCCTCAAACTATCAATACCTCTTTGACTGTTTACACCTTTTCTCTCTCCACACAATCAATTCAGTTGAGAAACCACACAAATTAAATTAGAAATACCTGGGATTACTCTGTATCACTCCTTTGTTACGGTGGCCAGGAAGTGTCAGGAGATTTCCAAACTCAGAACACTTTGCTAAAGCAAAAAGCATGAATGCCAATAGCTGCAGCACAAATGCAAAAGAGCCACAACATGAACACAAAAGCGCCACAACACAATCGCAAAAGGTCGACAACGGAAGTAAAGCAGAGGAGAAGCACAACCCTCACCTCAGCTTTATGGTGTCAGGCTAACCGCTAGCCGCTAACCGTACGTCCCTCTCTCTCATATATTCTAACGTAGACATAAATTTATAAGAAAGCTGTTGGAATGGTTGAGCACAAATTGATAGTTTGGGGAGCAGATGTTGTCCGACAATGTCTGTACTTTCCACTTTATTAACTGCCACTTTACGCAGCTGGACACTTGCTGCATGGAGGTGGTAGAGGAAGCAACTACTTTCTTATGTGACAAGTTTTCAAACTGGTATGAAGTCTCCAAGAAAGACTGTGTGAAAATAAACATTATTTAATATTAAACCTTTATTGTTCATCACTTCTCTCAATGAGAGTGAAATAGCTTTCAACACTTTTTATATCATGCGTGGTCAGTCAATGCGAATGTCTTCCTCTCTAGTTTTACCATGGCCCTTATACTTGAAATGAAGGTTCTTGCTTATACAACTTTAACCCTAGCTTAAAGTACCAGGGTGTAGCACTTCAGGAGAAACATGAAAAATAGGATTCACCAATGTACCTTATAGTAAGAGTTGTCATGTTTCTGTTAGCTTATAATGAGACCTTCACATTTACACATCAAACACTTATCATTTTTTATATTACCTGAAGGCTGTCATACGTACTCCAATGGTTTGCATTTGTTTGAGCCATCCTCCCAGCCCGAGTGTGAAAACCACCATGTACACTCTGCATGGGAGTCTTTCATTATTTTTTTTAGCCCATAGAGGGCGTAGAACTGTCTTGTACATATATATGAGCTGTATTTTACTGCCGGTACAAATGATCTATAGATCCGTTGTTGATGGTCGACCGGCCTCATACAACTGACTACTTTTCCTTGCAAGAAAGAAAAATAATAATTTTGACTGCAAAAGGGCACTTGTCAGAAAAACAAGTGATTTTGGACATTTGAGAGAGTGACTTATGCCACTTTAACAGTAAATTATCGTGTATACTTGCATGCTCTCCTCCTTCATTTTGTTTCATTTTCCAGTTAAGATAGTACCACTTCAAGCAGTGTACAGGAAGAAACATTTATTTAGCATTTTTCTTAAAACAGTACAGAAATACAATTTTGTCATTTTGATTATCATAAACTGGAGGAGGCAGCAGGCTGTCTGCAGGAGTTTTTCATCCCTCATCTGATGAGAATGGTTTGGTCGGTGTGTTTGATTATTTAAGTAGCTTATGCTGAGGAGGGAAACATTAATGTGCTGTTATTTTCTCAGACTGCTGGAAATTCATCTCCTCCAGTCCACCGCTAGACGGAGAATAAGTTTGAAAAAATAAATAAATAAATAAAAATGCTGGGAGAGGAGTTGATTTAAATTTGTGGCCCAGCTCCCTGTTTCATATGCGAACAGCCCTGTCTCATCAGAATTTATTACTTTTCAATGAGCTGGTGGTGTGCACTGAGAGAGCATAAACCTCTGAATGAAATCAATTTGTGTCAGACATTTTCTCTGCAAAAGCCTGCTGTCCTTTATGCTTCACGAGACAGTGGAGTCTTAGAGAACCACCACAAGGAAAGAGCAAAGTATTGGAGAATAAATCGGCCCTTACTTTTCTTCCGCAGTGTCATTTATGAAAATGTGTTTAGCAGAAAATGGAGTCATGAAGAGGTTCTGATTAAGTCAAGGTTACATAAAGGTGGCAGCAGCTGCTGATGTGAGCCTGGAGCTGCCAGTCATGAATCTAGATTTATTAATCCAGGGACAAGTAGTTAAGCGATAAAAGTGACAGAGAACTGCAGTCCATCCATCTGCCTTTGTGACCTGAGGGATTTTGTGTTTGCCCAAGGCCGGCTCCCCAGTGGATGTCTGCCTCCCTAAAAACAGACCCATTCATCAAATGGCCCTGTCATTATCCAAGATGACTTGTTATTGGTCCAAGTATCAGGCACAATCTGCTGAGGTCACTATTCACTGTCAGTCTCTGAACCAGGAGGAAAGTCAAAACTGTGGGCATCAGCTATTAGCAAAAGCACAGTGTGCGTTAATGATGAGTGATATGCTGAGAATTCATCACCCTTTTCTGACAGCTGTCTGCACTTTATGTGATACACAAGTCAGTGACAGTAAATATTGAGCTTCTTTTTTTCTCTTTCCCCCCAAAAAAAAGTTAGTGAGAAAATTCTCTCAAAATATATTTTTCCTGTGTTTAGCAAGAAAAGAAGACGTGGGAGAATTCATAGCCACCAGCTTTATGTTATTTCTTATTAAACTTGTCATAGTGCTGTGTTTGTTCACAGGGAGGCAATAAAATAGCACACAACTTTTAAGGACATTTTACTTGTGACATCAACACATTCCAAGCTATGTTTAAAGAAGAAGAAATCAAATAAAAGTCTCCTTAGTAAAAGCCATGTACGAGTTTGACCCAGCCATCCATATCTTAAATGTAGTGTTGTAGTATGGTGTAGCATAGAATTGAAATCCTCAGTAAATTGATCTGTTACTTTCCGTCACTGCAACATGTTCAAACTTCTGTGTTTAATGCCCCAAAGCAGAGCGCTTTGGCGTGCCTAGAAACCTTCCAGTATTTAAAGATTTCCTATTTTATTCTGTAGGCCAGACACATATTGGAAGACTAAACATTCATAAGAACTCCTCCTGATGAACAACTTGTTCCAAATATTCCCCTTACATTTCTGTGTTTGGACTTCAGTACTGTCAGTATGTTATTTTAACCATGTTTTTCCCAAGAGGAAAAAGGTAACATTTAAATACATTTGACTACATTTTTTTTTCATCAACTTTCAGGTAACTTCAGGAAATAAGTTACAGTGCAAGCTGTTTGACTGACAGGTTTTAATGAGTGCTTAGCAACAAAGTTTTCTTTTTGGTTAGAGATTGATTTCAAACCTGCATTCATTTTGGAGGGGATTTCGTTTGGCCACTTGGGGGCGGTACAACTGATTGGAAACACAACATGGACTAGGTACCAATAAATTCTAATTCAGGAATGGCAACATTTGAATATTTTATTATAACACATTACACAATGTGATGAAAACATTGACAGCTTTAAACCAGACAATAGGAAGTCTAATATTTATTTCAACTGTGGTACCATAACACGTTCATAGTCCTTATTCTTCTTCTTAATCAGCAACCCAATGACACTATCATGTTTTTTTTCTACTAGGCTAATAAAGACATGCCTTGATTATTGTGCACTGTAATGATTTATAACTGCCTTTGCAAGTTTTTTTTTTTTTATTTCAAAGACAAATTCAGTATTAAAGAAACGGCTAAAAGCAAAATTTTTCATCACAGAGATATTAAGAACACTACAATTGTATTTGTGTGATAGGAGAGAAGAACAAAAAGAGTAAAAAAGAGAAACTAGAGCAGGAATTTGTAAAAGAAGTAATGAGGAGGTGGAGGAGTTTGGTTCAGTGCCCTCTGTGGACACTCATTGTAGCTGCCCTCCGTCTTTAAGCCTTGCAGTGACACTCCCAACTCCTTCTCTCATTTCACCCATCAGTGGATTTTCTTTTTTTGCTTTTGTATGTGATGTCAGATTCATTGGCCTGACTCCCCTCATCTCACCTTCACACAGCCGCAGCTCTGTGGTGCACAGCAACACAAGTTTCAGCAATAAAGCCCTGTTCTTCTGTAGCAAAATCTCACTTTCCTGCCAGCGGGGTGACACACCTTAACACGGTTTTTCAATGCAATTACCTTTTCTTTGAAGAAAACCCTGCTGTTATGAAAAAGGAGCGCACGGTTTGAAGCCATTGGCGCTTTCTCCCTGACAATTATTGTTATCTATGAGCACAGCTTAATTTATTAGCATGTACATTCTTTTAGGCATTTTCAGTGTTAAATGGTCCGTCAGAATGGAAACATTGTGTGTGATATTACCATGAGGTTCCACTGAGTAAACAAATAACAAAGCAAAGTGGAGCACTGAGGAACTTCTTTTTACTTACTATTAAAACTGCATTCCCACCTCATTATTGGCTATTTTTCCTTCTCACAGATTATCTGGTACTGAGACTACTAATAATGCATTTTGCATTAATGTAAACACAGTGAACAGCTTTAAAATATTGTTTATGTATAAGACTTTACTTGATGACTCTATGCATGTCTGCATATCTATAGACCCAGGCCCATATTAGCAGTTAAGGACAATGAATAAATGAATACTTGGAAAATATGACTTCAACCTTTCACAGAAAATGGTGTTTAAACATAAGCTAACTGACGTACAAATTTTATTATTCCGTGCATTCATTCACAAACTCCAAAAATAATACCTAAGCTATAACATGGTAGAATGTTTTTTTAAAACTTTTATTGTTATACATTTTTCTATATATAACAATGTATTACTGCAACTCTCAAGCTTCTTAAAGGACATCAAAGTATAAAATATCTCACCACCCTCCCCCATTCTCAATCAATTAGACAGCAAATTAACATCAAATGAGCTAGAAATACAGTTAATAATAACTTATCCTCCATTTTTGACCTTCCCCCTCTCCGATTTAATGACTGCCTTTGTACTTGTTGCCCTGATGTCGAGTGGCACAGCAGGAAAGGACCATGGCTCTTGAAATAACTGGTAATTACAACTAGAACTGATTCTATTCTGATGTCTCCCTCTTTGTGAAAAGCGCCCCATGTTGTGACGCCAAACTTTTCATCATCGAAAACCAGACACCATCAGATTAATACTCCTATATCTTACTCCCCTTGGTCAACATTTTCAACCCAGTGGGCGAAAAAAAAAAAAAAAAAAAAAAAAAAAAATAAGGGTTTGAGTTAAGAAAAAAGAATCAGTTATGTTTGGAGGTGTTTTTACAGATTAAATAAGCAACATCAAGAAAACTACCTGACACTGTTACAAGACACATTAATTAATTTACAGGTTAACTTGGACCTCAAGATAATGTGACTCAAAACTGACTTTAAGTTTCACAAGCTGCTTCTCAGTACAATCTTGTAGTATAAAAATTGCTGTGATCAGCAATGATGACAATAAAAACCTAAAGTCACTAAGAAAACTGACACAGGAGGAAGTGAGTATCAGGGGTAGAAGTCATAACAGAAAAGTCAGAAAGCATAGCTATTGTGTTCTTTTTCAAGCTTTTGGTTTTCGCTGCGAATTAGCACACAGCTTGGATTACTAGCTTCTTCTGGACACCAATATTTGAAGGATAGAACTTCTCTCTCACATGTGGTCTTGCATCTTTTCTGATATCACTTTTTGCATATGGTTTGTTAGGTATGTGTAGTTTGGAAGCCGGAAAGACTTGTAGTGGAGTCCTTCTCACCAAGCAACTTCAACATGTCCCAATACAGACAGTCTTTAGCAAACGGGTGGCTCTGAAAGTACTAGTTTGTAGGTGCCATAACTGTCCATCCACTTCAGACACAGCCATGTCTGCTGATTACCCTTTTCCCGCCATTTCTACCACCTGACCCGCACCTACCTCAAACTCACTGGCTTCCCATTTTCCTGATCGTCTGAGTAGTATACTGGCCCACTTCCATTAGTCTGAACCAGATTGTCTTTTGCGTCACTGAGCTAAGCTCTATAAGCATTCAGTCCTGATCCCGCCAGTCTGTATGCCTGCCAGTTTCCTTGACTCTGATTCCCTGTCGGATCCTGTTGTTAGGTTTGCCTGCTCAGATTGACTGTTTGGTTTTGACACTGCTTATTTACTGGAATAAAACCATTTTAACATTGCAACTTTTCCATGAATGTTTAGGTGTTGTGCTGTGGGTTCTTGCCTGTTCTATGTCAGTGTTAGTTATGTTGTGATGACCAACCAGAATGATGGCCAAACTATAAAAAGAAGATCCAGGCTATAAAAGAAACCCTGGATTTTCCCTTTTACAACAAGCATTTATCAGCGAGGGCAGCTGAATAGCTTTTCAGTTGTAGGATTTCATCCAAGGAAACTCTATCCTTGCACACAGAACACCAAATACAACAAAATAGAATAAACAAGAACATATACAGTATTTCAGTGTGCAACTTCCAACATAGAGGATTTATTAATTTGTGTTTACAGCACTGAAGCAAATTATTAAAAGTAATTTGTGGGGGTGCTTAGTCATCAAGAAAAAAAAAAAAAAATGTCGTTTCATAATTATCCATTTTTGTGAGACATGCCTTTATCTTTAATGGTGCAATCAGCTGGTTTTAGAAGTCACATAATTAGAAACATGAAGGTCATATGTGTAGTGTAGGGGTTCCATATGGTGGCCAGGAAGTGTCAGGCAATTTGCAAACTTAAAACGCTTTGCAAAAGCAAAAAGCATGAATGACTAAAGCCGCAGCACAAACTCAAAAGAGCCACAACACGCTTCCTAAAAGTCTAAGACAGACAGCAGAGTAGCGGGAGGTGAGGGGTGTGCTTCTCCTCTGCTTCTGTTGTAAGTTTACTTCCATTGTGGCTCTTTTGCGTTTGTGCTGCGGCTATTTGCATTTGTGCGTTTTTGAGTTTCCAAATCACCTGACACTTGCCGGGCACTGTAGTTCCAACTGATTTTGGATGGAGTTTACAAGGTTCAATGAGTTGGTACCAAGGCACAAACCCCCACGACTACAAGATGAAGATCAAGGAAAACCACTCCAAGCAACCCAGTAAATAGGTGACTAGAAACACAAGATAGAAAAAAAAAGTACTTAAAAAGCACTTAGAGCTGCCGTGAAAGGTATTCAGAAAATTATATATATATATATATATATATATATATACTCCTCCTTGAACCATCACCTTATCGGACTCCCATGGCAGATTGGTCCTGGGCGAAGGGTCAGACTAAGAACGGTTCACAAGACCCTCATGGATACACCTAC
>JAOWBC010001052.1:5226855-5242302 GCA_028566105.1 Hypoplectrus providencianus | reverse complement strand
TGTGGTTGCTAGAGGGCAGAGCAGGGGAGTGGCTCTGCCTCAGTTAACAGAATCACCACATGGTGGTGGTTGTGACAGATGAATAGTTTTTTTTTGTTTGCACTAAACAATCTTCTATGAGCAACACTCAAAATTTCCCTTTAAATTTCTTGTTTTAATTTATGTTACTTATTAACATTACAAGTTTCTGCCTCACTGTTTCATGTTGTCATGGTTTGGTTACATTTGCATCTTATTTTTATTGACACCTTTTTTCATTTTTTTCATGAATCACAACAACACAATTGAAAGGGGGAGCGAAACTGCCGTATGCTGCCTCATAGTGTATCTTTGAGAGAAGGTAGAGGACCTTTTCAAAGAGCTTGAGCCATGTAATTTATACATTTGAAAACCTTTTAATTTCTTCTCCAAAGATGTGGAGGAGCTTCACGCAGATCTTGCGATGCAGGTAATGAAGATTGCCATCATCGGTGATGGGCATGCAACCATCGTAAGTGAGGGAAGCAAAATCCTACAGGGGATTGATGTCGGCAGATCATGTGCTTTGCTGATGGGAATAATCTATGCTCTATTTTTGTGTCTTAGCAGAATGTAGCCTAAAAGTGACGATGTTTGCACTTTTAAGGATTTCGTGCTACTGTTGAATTAAATACATTGTTCTTATTAAAAAGAATATAAATGTCTGAATTTCTGTTCTTTGTGAGCATGCAGAAAGAGTCCTTTAGAGGCTGTCCGGTTGCCAGGTTTTGACATCCCCCCCATGTCTCTAAATAATCAGAGCAACCTTTCAGCAGGAGTTCATCTCAAGACCCAACTATCTTCACAAAGTATTGCATCACGATAGCCTGTGTTTCACAGGGGGCTAAGTTGCTCAAAATCCAACTTGGTTGTGATGTGGGTGGGTTCCACCACCACAAAAAATCAAGGTTGTAACACAGGAAAATGCCCTTCTTGTAGGACAGGACTTCAGTGTTACAGATATCAACTTAATTATTATGATCATGTGACCTAGTGACCTGTTTTATTGTGGCCAAAAAAGCTTCTTCACATTACTTAAAACATTAGGTTGGATCAACTTAAATGCTTGCATTATTGTTGAAAAATTTTAAGTTCACATTACTTAGGAATGTATTTCATTGTGGCCGAAAAGGTAATTCACCATACTCAAAACATTGCTTTGAATTTATGTAATTATGCCAGGAATTAGCTCAACATAAAAGTTTGAGTGGAAAACGTTAACAGACTTTTTTTGTTGACCCAGTGTTTTATATTTTAGAGTATAACTGTAGCAAAAAACAAATGAATTGATAGAATGAACTGTTTGTTCATCTAACACAGATGGTCGCAAACATTTTAATTGCGGAGACATGAACATTTTCCCTAATCTCAAATCAGTGCATGAAATACAGCCCTGGAAATAGGTCCTTTTTTAATTTATAAATTTACTGAAGTATAACTGCATCTTCGAAGAAAATGTTCATAATTAACGTCTTGGTGTGTCTCTTGCTCTTTCTGCTGCAGATCTTTCTGTCAGCAGAAACTCTTTTCTCAACCAACACGTTAGGGGATGCAAAGATGGATCCACCAATTTGGACCTGCTGGTGTTGGGTCTGTCATTAATTATGTCCTGCTGTCATGTTGCAGCATCATCATTTATCGTGCTGGGTCCTCCTCCCTGCTAGCAGACCGATATGTGCGCTCTCTAATGAGAGAGGTGGCCTCAGTGACCCAGTCCCTGTTCTAAGTAAAGATGAAAATAATTCACAGGAGCGGTAATCTTTCTGCAACTTTTCGTTTTGAAATCAAGCATTCCTAAGGGTTTCTTTCTGCCAGAAAGAGAAAGTGTTTAAAAGTGAATTCCTCAAGTATGTTTGTCCTTGTTAAAAATGCATTATGGAGTAGGACACAGAATGCTGACCTTCAGGTATTTTTTGAAGTAGTACACCAAGGCAAAAAAAAAAGAAAATCAAAGCTTCTCAGCAGGAAATCCACATAAGAGGATTTCTGCATCAGCTGGAGATGCTCAGCAATCATCAAGACAACAAAATTGTTTTTCACATACATCCTCTCCTTTCTTGCAGGTGTGAGCTCATCCTCTGGTGGGCAGCTTCTTGTCTCTGTGGGCAGTCTGCTGGATGACCAGCACTGGCACCATGTCAAGCTGGAGAGGCTCAGGATGCACCTCAACCTCACTGTGGATACAAACACTCATCAGGTTCACATACCAGCTGAGCTCAGCCACTGGGACATTCATCAGGTGAGAGAAACATTTCAGTGCACACATTTTAATGCAAGACTCTATTAAGATTAGAGCTTTTTACCAGTGGAACTTTTTTTCAGTAACTCTAGAAACCCCCATCTTTATTTCGTTCTGGCATTTACAATTATTGTTCTTCAAATGCTGTTTTGAGTGTTTTTTTTATAGTCTACATTTATTGCATGATCTTAAGTTATGTTATCTCTGTAAAAACACATTAATAGTATTTATAATAATTGATAGGATTTATGCAGCAATTTTATATATACGACTAGTACGCAATTTACATGCAATGCATGTAAATATACAAAATACAGATAACAAAATACAATAACAGATTACAAATATAAAGTAAAGAACACAAAGTGGGAATAAGCTCTTGAAGCCTTTATTGACAAAGTGGGTGGCAATGACAAAGGCTGAGTCCCCCATGATGCAATGCTTTAACCTGGTGTTGGGGTCAGATGATTGGGGAAAAAACTTGGACAAATGGACCAACTAAATTCAAAACTTTCCTGAGCATACGTGTGATCAGGGAATATATGAAATTTCTACTTGTCAGAAATGGCAGCTTATGTCATTGTCATTCATAGTTCCTAGGTGGGAATGCAAAAACCTTCTATCATCCAAAGTTTTCCTCAATGTTTGAAACACCAAATGTCTTAAATCCTATCTTTATTTTAGAGTTAGAAGAGTCTTTGAAAGAGGAGAATCTTAAGGTGAATAGTTATATATGTATTTTCATGTGTGTTTTATGGTTGTGCAGTTAAGTGTGGGAGCTGTCCAGAGCCATGGACTGCAGAAACCCATCCTGACCAACAGGAATTTCCATGGCTGCCTTGAAAACCTGTTTTACAACGACCATAACCTGATAAACCTGGCCAAGCAGCACAACCACCAGGTGTATGTGTTGGTAAGTTATTGGCTGTGTCCAAAATCAGTCCCTATTCTCTACTCCCTACTCACTAAATAGTGAGCAGCATATCGATCAAATCAAAATGTCTTTATTAATCCCCAAGGGGAAATTCATTTGTCTGTATTTCTGGTGAACAAAGATGCAGTTTAGTTGATGGTCCGGAAAACTCACAATATAGTGGACTATACAGTGAACTCAACTTAAGGTTTGGGACACTACATGCTGCCGAGCCAGTCTCACAAAATTATGTTGTGAACAATGACAGTGAATATGTGAAGCATTTAGCCAGACGCTACACTGCAATAATGTTTTGTTTTGTTCTGTTTTTTTTGACGGAGGTTCTTCATAGTGGACTTAACACACATTACTTGCCATTAAAACCATTAAAAAAAATATCTATTTTAAAATACCATTTGTTGTGTGCCAGCTTTCTGTCAAACTGCTCTGCATGATGGTCAGTATTGTCGATGTAGTGACCACCATTTCTTTTACAATGCACTAAAGGAGACATGAAGTGCGCTATATAGTGTACGGTGATGCTCACACAGAATCTGGACACCACTAAAAATCACGCATTCAGTCAGTTCACTATATAGTTAATAAGAATAATTTATAGATATTGCTATTGTGTTAAGCATCTTTGGATCCAGGAGTCCAGATGTGCTTAGGTTAAATCAGATGGAAATAGGTTCCAGAAGAAACATTCTGCTAAAAGGTTAGGAATCAATAAATAATATTGACATTGTGAAAAATCTGGTTTACCTGCAGTCAGTGAAAAACTTCCCCTGTGGCATAAAAGCCAAAGATACCAAAAATAGATTCCAAGAAACCTTAATGAACAAAACATTTAAAAATGCATGAATTAAGGTGTTTTAGTCACAGATACCACTCTGTGAGCATGCCAGCAGCTTAAATGAACTCAGAACTGGATACTGGGTAAATTTTGAGTCATTAATTTCGTGTGCGATGTGTGTTTTTAAGCCTTAGCACTGTGGACAAATGTGGCCAGAGACATCATTTATTTCAGGTTCTGTCCCAGGCTAAGACCACGTTTTGTTCATTTCAGACTTTTGACTGCTTTCTACTATATTTTCTACTTGCATCAATATAATTATTATGCTAATGGTCACTGTCACAACTATTATTATCATTATATTTATTTTCACCATCTGCATCATCATCCTCTTCATTTATACACCTGTCATCATCAACAGTGTCATTAGCATCATCATAATCTCTTTCATTATTATCACCAATGTCATCGCTTGTACATTTTGCAGTTATAAAGCCCAAAGCATAAAAACAGAGAATAAAACAAAGAAGGAAAGGAGGTGGACAATTCAAACGAGGAAGGGAGGAAAGAAGGTCACAGGAAGAAAAGAGAGAAAAAACTGATGAATAGCAGTCATCAAAGAAAAGTTTATTACATACAAATGTTATGTAATTACAATATACAGTTTATGACTCACTTTGTCCTGTCTAGGAGATTTCCCTGAATACATTATACAGTCCATGTCATACATCCACCGTGCTTTATTTCCTCCCATAGTCATTTAATTTATGTAATGTGTTATGGAATGTTATGTCATGTTAATGCCTCTAAACTTTGGATTGAACTTTTCTGAAAACAGTAAATTCATATTATTTCTATTTCCTGGTGCCTTGCTTGGACTAGTAGATATGAGACAAATAGCGGAAGTGGGTGCATAAGCTGCATGACCCCCCTATGCGTCTTGCTTCCTAGCTTATTATAGCAACTCAGCTGATATCAATATGGTAATACAGATGTCCTTATTCAGAGAGCTTCTGATGAGACCTCTGTGACATCAAGTCAAACTGTGTCAGCCTCTGCAATCGATGAATATTCATGTCTAATTATCTCTTCCGTAATCTTTCTCTCTCTCTCTCTCTCTCTCTCTCTCTCTTTCTCTCTGTCTCTCACTCCCTTTCGATCTCAGGGCAATGTGACCTTTTCTTGTGCCGAACAAGTTTCTGTTGCTGTGACGTTCACTGACTCCCAGAGCTTCCTGCAGTTGCCAGGACTGACATCGTGGTCCTCTGGGGTTGTGTCTGTGGCACTGCAGTTTCGCACGTGGAACAAGGCAGGGCTTCTATTGACCTTTAGCCTTCCAGAGCAGGAGGGTTCAGGTTCAGTCTGGCTGTACCTGAGTGAGACCAGACTCCGCCTTCAGATCAAGAAAGCCAACAAGGTGCAGTTGGAGCTCAGCGCAGGTAGGTCCAGCTGTTGTTTTGCATGTGAAAACAGTTTATCTTTTAAACTAAAAAAATGAACAAAACTGATCTGTGTGTGCATAAAGGCTCTGGTCTGAATGATGGTCAGTGGCACTCTGTGGTTCTGAACTCTGGGCAAGATCATTTGAGCATCACGGTGGACAAAGACGAAGGGGCGACCGCTCACGCAAGCATCCCGCTTCCTCTAAGCACAGAGACCCAACTCTTCTTTGGTGGTAAGAAGACAAAAAAAACAAAAACATGCCATGTGTGCAGTTTCTGTGCTGTTTTTAATTATTTGTTAAAAACAAATGGCATAAAAATCCTTATCTTGTCAGATATTTTAATTTGTACTCCAAATAAACTTCAAGATGAGAAAATTGCTGACACAGACATTTAGCAGTGGTTAAAATTCACGGTGGTACTCAGGTAATAATTATCATCTCCAGATCTACTTTAGAGGTTTAGTGCCAACCAGAGAGGAATGAAGCCATAAAGCTGCTCCTCCTCTCCTCTTTCCCCCCTCCTCATTCCTCTCTCTTTCTTTGAGGTTTCCTTCCTCCAAATTATCTTTCTCCTCTCCTTTATTCTCAACTCTTTCCCAGCTTCCTTTTCTCTCCTTCCTCGGTGTGTTCCACCTTCTTCAATCACCTTCTCTTTTAATTTATCTCAAGCTCTCTTGTCTTTCATTTCCTGCTCTCCTGTTTCCACTTTGCTTTCCTCCAATTAATCCACAACTACTCTTGCACACATGAGTAAGGGCTATAGATACCTACATTTATCCTATACACTTGCATTGTCAATTATTGAGACTGTTGAATAACGTTGAATGGTCTTTATTTCCCTAACACACTGCAAAAAAGACAAGTCAGAGGTAATTCACCTTTAGGACTATAGATCAATTTGAATATGATTTAAAAGATTATCGCAAGGTTGAATCCAGTAGTGATTTAAAGGCATTTTTAATCTTCAAAGTGAAACACTGAATTTTGTAAACTTCCTCTATGAGTCACTGTCACTGCCGTGAGGAAAACACCTCCAACAAAATCTTCTTTTGAGCTCCTAAAATTGAAAGCGACAATAAACAGTGACTCATCTTTCCTCCCTCTGCTGGGAGGTGTCGAACTGTGCGCCTGATGGGCTGACTGTAATTAGAGCAACGCAGAGCCTTGAGCAGGAATGCTGTATTTGGCCAAAGATTGCCGCCAACCAGGATCAACCTCAAACATGAATCACTGATGGATAAGACATGGAGCTCATTCACATGCTTTAGCAAACAGTGGTTTCATATGACAGCCACCTCAGGTGTGCCTATGCGAAGAGCTTAGTTGAGTGTAAACAAGCAAACAAAAATCAGTCTCATCAAATACACTGTGATAATGAAGTGGAGAGTAAAAACACCCAGGAATTTAAAACTTGGTTAAAAAAAAAAGTAGTTGCTTCTGCCGATATCCAGGAATGATAAGTGTCTTGCCAACACTGAATCTAAAAATGCAAACCTACTAATCAGGTGAGAGGAAGCTCTTTTTTTGTTCAGGAGAGGAGCCACATTAGAGATACAATAAATCTTGGAAGACGTTCTCTGATAATGTATAAAAAATATATATATAATGTATAAAAAATGTAAAAAAAAAAAAAAAAAAAAAAAAAAGGGACGAAGAAAAATGAAATGCACAACCATCCCCACCCATATTAACTTTTAAAGGAAGGAAGAAAATGGAAATGCTCAAGAAAAGTTGAGTTACCTTAAAATGGACTAAAGTATAGTACTTTAGTCCACTTAGTATATGTAAATGTACTTAGTTAGTTTCCATCAGCCTACAGGGCTGTATCATGATATTCTTTTTTGAAACCAGAGTAGCTTGTAAGGTAATGCTGTAAATAATAACCTGGAGGAGCTTTTTCCCTGGAAGTTAGTGGCATTCACAGTGTCTGCTGGCCTTTATCATCCTGTGTCACAAGAGACTTATTTGGCATAAACTCTTACATTTGCATCTGAGATGAGAAAAAAAAGTCAATTTTCATGGCATCCTTGCTGTTTGGAAGGATTTTAACACTTGGATTAAGCCAATTATAATCACTTTGAACACCCATGTATCTGTCTTTTAACCCCTGAATATTACTGTGTAGTTTAAACTATATATTGAAGCTGTCATCAATAACTTCCCACATGATGTAATGAAGCTAGACGCATGGTTCAGCCTGAAAAAACAAACAGATATTTTGATGAGCATCCAGGGTTAGAGTGGGAGGAAAAGATGGGAATTTATACAACAACAGCTTTTTAATGAAATAACACGGGGATCCAAACTGAGTGCCATGTGTTTCTTCCTCAGGTTGCCCTGATCAGGAGAGCAGGAAGGAGTGTAGGAACCCATTCACAGTGTTTCAGGGCTGTATGAGTCTCTTGACTCTGGATGACCAACCCGTTGACCTGATCAAGGTGCAACAAAGGCTGCTGGGAAACTACAGCCACTTGCAAATTGATATGTGTGGCATCATCGACAGGTTAGTCTCCAAGAGTACCATCTGATTTTTTCTTTTTTTTTTTTAAACTGGTGTTTACAGACACACTGTGTTTGGCTCATTCCTGCATTAACTCTTCTCATGATAATAATTTGCTTGATTTGCCATGGATTTGTTTTAAAGTGGTTTCACGGTCAGTTTGACATATGTGAAAACAGTTACCAGAGTTGAAACTGCAATGCAAAGCATTTTTTGACTGACCAAACACTGCAGCCAACAGGGATAATAAACTGCACTTGGCTATTATTACTCCTAAATCCACATAATAATAACACAACTAGACAAGAGAATTAAGGATTCAAGGGATAAGTATGGTGACATTGTAAATTTTATTACTGTCTGCAAATACCATGATCCTGCTAGCCTCACAGATCCTAAATTAAAGATTAGATTGATCTCAATTAAATACATTGTAACTGTTAACTTTAGTCAACCTTGAATATACCTTCCTGCTATACATATTCACAACAATACCAAATTTTGATTTGAAAATAAACCAACAAATGCATGTTTTTTTTTAGGTATATATTCATGAATCCTGACCTGCTCCATACACACACTTTGTTGCTTTTTATTCTTACCTTTTATCAAAGTTCCTGTTCTGCTCTTAATTACAACAGCCATGAGAGGTTGCAGCCTTTCGTAAACAGGGTATATTTAAATAAAGGCTGACCCATGATGCTTATTACATGGAGTAATGAAGTGGCCATCAGTGTGGACAGGAAGTAGTCCCTGGGACAGTTCCCTGCTGGTGACTTTAGGTTTTGAACCTTGGAGAGCGCTGCAGTAGCGTGTAGTCTGACATTTCACAGTTTACAACATTTTTAAGCACATTTGGGTCTTTTAAACCCATTCATGAGGTAAGGTAAATGTATTTACATTTGCTTAAAAGTGGTTGTATTTTTCTTTAAGAGCATAGTACTTCTTAGCTATTCTCTTAATGCACTCAAATAGAGGCATCAGTTAGAGGCAAGACACATTAAGGACTAAATATGTCACCACTACCTAGTGGTGAGCCAGTTCTCTTCTGGGGCAGAGCTACACACCTGCCCTGCATCGGCCAATCACACACCGGCTCTGCATCCTGCAATCACACACCTGTCCTGCATCCTGCTAATTACTCCCCCGCCATATAAGCTTCAGTCAGACACACAGACACTTCCGGATTGTTTTTCTCGCGTAATGCTGAACTTTCCAGCGTCATTCTTGGTTTTCCCGTTTGCCTCCTTGTCCCCAATTCAACCTGCCTTCTGTCCCTGATGCTGCTACTCTGCCTGCCCCTTGGTAACTGACCTCCTGTCTGCCTGTGATCTGATTTGTATCTGCGTCTCTGAGGGGACTCACCAAGTGCTGCTCTCCCCGCTGTCTCGCTCCTGGAGCCTAACTTGTGAACTGCCCCGTGACAAAATTTAGCTTTTACAGGGTGCAACCTTACATTATAATTATAGGGATTCAAAGAAAAAATCTGATATCAAAATAAAAGAACAGAAGATAAGATTAAAAAAAAAAACGTTCTAAAAGGATTTTTCATTATTATGCCTACTCTCCCTTCCACACACACTTATGTAAGTTTCCAGTTCTGAACTTTTCTCTGGGGTGGATAATTGACTTGTTTTTAACACCAAATGAAAAAGATCTTGTTGAAAAATCCTTCCCTAAGGCATAAGATAAATCAGGGATTGAAAGGGGAGCACCAGTAGCCATTTATTAATCCGAAACTCCCATCCCTGGCCACTTAACACTCCGGCTACACTTAACTGCATTGCTGAAGAGACACTGAAAGACTTTAAGTGCTGCTAAGTGGATTAATTAGCACTGAGAGGCAAATGTATTTTATCTCCTTGTTCGCTTAAGGTGATGATCACCTTCCTAAATTATTACAGAGGGAATAGACTTTAAGTATACATCAACAAGACACAGTTATACATATTTTTTTTGTTTGTTACTATGTTCACTGTGTTAGATAACACTATAATGGAGTTATAAATGTTTTCCATGACTTGGCCGTGACACATGAAAGCAACGACCACAACAACATCTCAACACAAGGCCTGCCATATCTCACAATGCTTGAAATGTCATTGGTAAGTAAATGGTAAATGGATTTCACTTGTATAGCACTTTTCTGGTCTCTGCAACCACTCCAAGCACTTAAACACTAAGAAAAAGTTCCCATTAACCCTTTCACAACATATACAGTTACTGGTTGCCGAGGCTAACCTACTTTGTTCCACCTGCCACCATATTGAATCCATTCATACACATGCAGCATCAATCAGAAGCAATTTGCGTTCAGTATCATTGAGCCCAAGAATTCTTCGACATGTAGACTGCCATGATCAGGCATTGACTGTCTCGATCAAATTAGCCACAGCCGGCCTCTTTACTAGCTGACCAAGTAAGCAGGGTCTCTAAACTGTTACAAAGGTGAGAAATGTGGTTACCCATAAAACCTATTTTCATTCCCATTATCGAGGATAAATATTTGGTCACACTAAACTTGCCTTAATTTACATAGTTGCACATGATGCTTTGATAAGCAGTTAAAGATAATAGATGATACCAACACGTTGACCCTAAAACACAGCCAGTCCTGTGGGTCTCATAGGTTTAATCAATACAAAACTGATTTGTAAAAGCAGCAGTTTGTGGTTTTGCAAGGTATTATGTGTGGCTTTGTTTCTTGCCTGGGCAAAGTGGCTTTTTAGGACCTTTTTATCTTTGTTGGGATGCCAGATTGCAGAATGCATGAAAAAAAACAACTTATTTTGACAGTCAGTTTTAGCAAAAGTGGTCCTTATGGCAAAGGAAGTGGGAAGTATAGGTAAAGAAAACAGCCAAGGTTCGTGTCAGATTTCAGAAAATTTCAACATGACTGGACACACGTCCAAAATCTGACATGGGAAATTTGTCAATCATGGTTGTGTCAGACATTGTTTGAGCAAACACCTTCTTTTTTTTGCACGCTGACACCTTCAGGTTGTGTATTCTCTGAACTTACAGCTCCATCCTGCCGACCCTTTCTCCACACTGTATGAGTGTGTTTTCAAGGGAGATAGAAGAAGCTGTCAGAAGGCAGTAATTCTGACCTCTTTGTTTCTGTCAAGCTCCTGACAACTTAATAATATACCTTGTCAAACAAACACACTGACACCCACACCTATACCAACATATAAAAAGATAAACAGGTCACCTAGAGGTCAGGTTTTCTTGTTATGTATGACTGCCTGTGTGTCTGTCTGTCTGTCAACCAGTGACTTTATGACACATACACACATTTATCCTTCACACTCCTGTGCTATCCCCAACAACTTGTGTGTGTGTGTGTGTGTGTGTGTGTGTGTGTGTGTGTGTGTGTTTTTCATATGTCTGCTTATCCAGCACTTGGCCAAGACCAGACTGAAAGCATTAAAATGCATTCTTTCCTCTCTCTTGCCTGCACGCTGTTCGGCAGACAGTCTTTGTAGGACATCCCCGTCTGCCTGTCCAGTAATAGTGTGCAGATCAGGGACTGTACTGTGTTGATTTAGCCAGAGGCAGTAATGGAAACCAGGGGAGACTGGATGCAAGTCCTGTGATCCAAGCTACGTTATAGGACACTCACACTCGAAAACTTTTAAATAAGCTACAAAGTCTCTCCACTCAGTTAATCCAGGAGTCCTGTGATCTGCGCTCTGGTGCAGGACACTGCCACATTGCATTGCAAACTGTTAGTGAAACTTGGAGCCCTCAAGAGATTAATAGAGGACAAAGTGTTTGCAAAACTAAAAAACTTTTTTAGCCCTGAAAATATTTATAGTAGATTTTGCGATATGGGCAACAGTGCATTTCACAGTTTGACCCAGGCTTGTGTATGTGCACCTCTCTGTAATTCCCTCTCTCTGTGTTCCTGTTTGAGGTTCCATACGCTGCCGACAGCAAACTGGATGTTGAGACAATGACAGAAAACTCCACCAACACTGCAGGAAAGAGTTGCCCACTGTGACCGCAGATGGTTCTTGCCAAAAAAAAAAGTTTAATTTCCCCAACTTTAGCCGAGTGCAGTCGTAGTATAGGGACAAAGTGGATATTGAAAAATCCAGCAAAAGGGGTGCATACTGGGGCATTTGTCTACCTGGTCTTCTTGTCTGCTCCTACAATGAAGATAAAGGGTTTCCTCTGGGTGTTCATCCTGGAGCTTGCTTGGGAAAGCAAGCGGCCTGAAGGTAAATTGTCATATTTGTACGTGTCAGTTTCTTATTTAGTCACAAAGGAAATTAGATGAAATAGTTTGAAATTGTTGGTAATAAGTGACCATAAAGTGACAGTGTAAATGTTGATCAAATCATTTTTTTTGTTTTTCTCCCTGTTTTAATTAGCAAGATACAGGTGGAGAAGATCCCAGTACAGCAAAAGATGGGTTCACATATATACTTAATTGGAAATATATTTAATTGCTTTTTTGCTTAGACCTGGATGAGCAGATACCACTCTCATATTTGCAGCCAGCAGACATGTACGGTACATGAGAGCTGTATCAATCTACTCATAATTCCATGGAAAGAAAGTAATTAAGATGTATGTCCCCCAATGTTCAACTATGTATTTAACTTCAGTCTCCAAATGAACAGCTAATTGATCATTTGTCGCCTTGATTTCTTTCTCACATTCTTTAACAGTAAACAGGGAATCTAAAAGCAGAGACCATTGTTTTCTTCAAGAATTCAAGGAAAAATGTGGTCAATAATTGTTATTCAGTGAACCCTAGTTTATCGCAGGTGTTACGTTCCAAAAAGAGCATGCGAAAGGCGAAATCCGCGAAGTAGTGAATTATTATACAGTACAGTATTATAAAACGAAACCAAAGATCAAAACCTGTTTTCAGGCACAAGAATTTGTTTAAAAATACAAATATAAACATTTTCTTACAAATAACCATGATTTTTTTTTTTTTTTAGATTCTTTTTTGTTTTTAGAAATACTGTAAAATAATAATTTTGATAATCAACCTACGGGGTTGGACACATTATGACACACTCAACGGGTCGAGGGCAGGCTGTCGTGACAAACTTTTGCTTATACTTATCCTGACTCTGCTCAGCTGTAGCTCCTTTTTCTACTGAAGCAGAACATAATGCGTGTTCATACACTGTAAAAAAGCTTAAAAAACTGCCCTAAAAATTCACAAAACAGTGAAGCCGCGAAACATGAACAGCGATATAGCAAGGGTTCACTTCAAATTTTTTATTTATTTATTTATTTTTTACTTTTTATTCTGAATTTTTCAGTTTAACTTAGAACATCAACTGAGACAAGGACGGTGATGTATAAAAAAGGGTACAAAATCAAATACATACATAAACATTGCTGCATACAACACTAATGTACATCAGATATACATTATTCAATATAATAAGGAAAAATAGGCAAATTAAACTTAATCTAACAAAAATTAAAAGTAGACAGAGTCGCTTCACATTTGGGCCCGTTCCCATTACTCAAAGAACAACCTCAAGAACCCAAGTAGTTCACATTTTAAGGTATTCTCCGATCATGCTCCACCTCCTAACAAAAATGTCAATTTTTAACGTAATGATGCGGTCATTTTTTTAAATGTGATTACCTTTTCCAACCTCTGTTTTGATTCAGCCCCAGTCAGTGGCTTAACATTCTTCCAGTTTGCTGTTACATTTTTCTTAGCAACCAACAACAAAATATGTAGGATATATCTTTGGTCAGCAGTGAAAAGGTCGACCAGTATAACATCAAGTAAGTAAAACAGTACATTGGAAGGTATTTCTTTTTTCATATTTTTTTTTTTTTTCAGTTTTGTCTATTATGCTTTTCCAGTGTTCCAAAGTTAAACTCAAATTTTAAGGACTTCATAGTTAACATTTTAAAAAAAACAGTGCTATAGTGCTTAAGCTTGGAACCACTGAAATGATCAGTTTTGTAAATAAACACTCTCGACCAAAAGCAAATTCTTAAAAAAATAAAAATAAAAAATACAAAGAACAGGACAGGATTGTTAAAAAATTCATAAGGCACTGACAGGTAGAAAGTTTCCCTCAGTTCTAATGATCGCTCTAAACCCCTCGTGTTCATTATAATAACAGTGAGAAAGCAGTTTATCCGTTGCTATTGACTGCCCTGTTTCTAAGCAGCCTCATTTTTTAACTCTGCAGTGTGAACACAGTCTCTTTCTTGCTACAGTCCCCTGACCTCATTTCCCAAGGTTCACTGTCCAAATACAGTTGATATCCAGTCACTGCCTCAGCCCCCCCATCATTCTCAGCCCACTTACTCACCTCTTCCTCCCCACCTTCCCTTTCCTTCAATCCTTCACCAGCCATGCTACCTAATTCCTAAACCCTCTGACCATATATAGTTTCTTTTATACTCTTGGATACTGTGCTCCATTTTTTCTTAGTGTATGTGCTCCCTTCTATTTCTATCTTGGTGAGAAGCAGATTGAATTTGAGAGTGAGGATATTTTGGTCAAAGTCGGTGTAATGATTAGGGATTAGGAAGATGTTAGGCAATAGAGTGTATTCAGTCAATATGGGAACTCAGGACACACAACCATGCATATACATTTTGGTACTTCTACACTAATGACAGCACCTATCTGAATTAGATTTTCGGAGAAGATCAATATAGTCATTTTCACACCTGACTGGCAAGATGCATTGATCTTTTGCATGGCAGCTGCTGTAACATAAGATCAACAGTGAAACTGGCTCCACCCGATGGGACAGCAGTGTGTAAGTAGCACATATTAGCCCAAAGGTACACTTTACAAACACAAAAAAAACCTGTTTCCAATTTGTATTTTTCGTGAGGTATGTTCACACACAGAAATACAACGTGGTAACGACAGTTTTTTCTAAAGTTCTTTGAATTCTGATTTTTATTTTTTTATTTTTGACAGGGAGCATGAATGATAAGCATAAATCCCAAAATCAAAATCAGAAGCATTATACAGAGACAGAGCTAAGAGCAGATTTTCATCTTCAGTCCCTGGGCAGGTTAAAGAAATTCAAACAGTATATACATTATGTCTAAAAAACAATTATAAAATGCTGCTTGTTGTGTACATAATTGCACAATGCATTTACACAAGCATTTGTGGTTATCTAATAATGGCTCTGAAAATAAAATTCATGATTAGATCCTTGATTCAGGGATTAGAACTGCAGCTAAGTTTGATAAGGACAATTAAACTACCAATATGCAGGAAGTTAATGAATGAATGCCAATGAGTATATTCGCAGTTAGGTATTTGGTAGTTTCCAGTGGTGGGCCGTCAGGGCCAGCAAGGCCTTCTCTGCTGGCCTAACCATACCCAGTAAAACACATTTATTCATAAATATTTTAAATAAAATTGTATTATTATTTATTATTTATTTTGTATTATAAAAAGAGTTTTTTTTTTCCATTTAAAAAGTTGGATAAAAACTTTTTATTCAATCATATTTCAGCTAGCTAGTGTTGTCAGGTTCCATGAAATCTGCCAGGGCCTTCAGAATCAAAAGTG
>JAOWBC010001052.1:5192669-5206182 GCA_028566105.1 Hypoplectrus providencianus | reverse complement strand
TTAAGTATACATTCTTTTACCTACTTTGCTGTTCTATTCATTTTGGACAGAATATTGGGATACAACATTTATTCTGCACCACAGAAGTCTCTCATGGGCAGCAATTGGAGTACAGCAAACCAGGCAGCCGCATGTATCTAATCACTGTAAACCCCCAGCTGCAGAGTCCTTTACAACCAATCTAGACTGTGGTGTTTACAAGTGTTGCTATGTATTGAGAGTCCCACACTGAACATAAAATCACCCAATACAGAATTTAATCAAATGAGTAAATGGGTGTTATCAGCTGTCATCACCCCATAAATATGGGTGAGTGGAGCTTGCTTCACCTGCAGGTAGGCCAGTAGGTTGTTATCAGCTCATTGAACAGGGAGCTTTATTAACATGAAGTTTATGCGGGCTCTTTAACCTGGATGACAATGAGGTTGGAGAGACTTTACAGAGTGTGAAAGCATAGGGAGAAGTAAAGCAAATATAGTATAAAGGATGACAAATCTTAAGTCAGGTGGAGGTATCAAGCAAACCCAGTGCTTTTACCTTGCTTGACCTTTCTTACCATGGTATCCGACATAATGTTAATTTGACTTTTTAAGCTATATTTTAAAATGGCTAACAGGAAGCTTTTGCCCTAGCCTTAGAAGAGTAGTTTTTTTTATATAATTTGTCATGAAACTCCTGCATTTCATCCTGAAATGACTGCTTTATTTTCAGTAAGCAGGCATTAAAGGCTGATAACTACATTTTCAACCTGCCATTGAGGATGATGGAAAAAAAAAATGAAAACAGATGCATTGAAATATTCAATAAAAGCACTGAAAATGAGATACAGGGGCCAATGCAATGTTTTTGGACAATAATAAAGCAAGGGTTAGGGTTTACCCTCTTAACCCAAACCCTAAGCCTAAAAAATATTGGATATCACTTCATACAAACATTATGAACGAACAAAATGTGGGTCAACTTTTCCACAATCCTACTTTCCTCTACTTCTTTCATCTTATCAGTTAAATCTGTCATATCGTCTATTCATCTTTTCAGCAGACATTCATAATTCTGTTTAACCTCTTGTTCTTATCCATCTTACTGTGTTTGAGGGGATGAAAATGTTTCTTCAAATATTATGGACAACCATTTATTTGTAATCATGCCTTGTGAAGAGAACATCAACCCACAAATAATGATGAGACTGGAGAGATGCAAAGATATGGAGGTGGGCATTGATTGGCTGGCTGTATTAAGATAATAATCCTCCCTCAACAGCCAGAAAGAATTGACCATGAGTTGTTGTTCTGGTTAGTGTTTACCAGAGATGCAGAGGGATTTATATGTTTGAATGGAAATGTGATGGAATTATGAAATAGAGTGCTCTGGGAGACGCTGTTTGTGTTTGACAAAGACTTGATTTACTGCGAAGCAATATGCATTTGGTATCCCTCTTCTCTTGTTTTGGGAAGTGAAGGGCCATGTGCTTCAGAAATTGTTATTGGTAATCCATAATGTTAGCAGCCTCCCTTCTGTGAAATCATAATTCACAACAAAGCAAAAACATCTATATTACTATGAATAGTCTGCTCCATTTGTAATATATACAATTGCATTGTATACACACACTTGTATGAGATATAGTGAAATTAATAATCATACTGTGTTATTACTGCATAGTTTTAGGGTTGGTGTTGGCTGATGTCAACATAAACTCCATATTCTTGCTCAAGTATATTTTATAATTTAATTCAAATTTACTGTGCATGTATTTTATTCAGTGTGAAGTTTTTTTTCCCCTCATGGTTAGAAGGAGACTGGAGCGTCACAGAGGTTAGAGATTTAGTGGTATAACAAGATGCTCCGGCAACATCTGAAGTTTAACCAGACTCAAACCGTGAGAGTAATACCGTGCCAATTCCATTCTGCATGAACAATAAAAACTGTCATGCGTGGATATAAAATAAGACATCGCCAGCTTTGAACTCCAGGAGAAATGTAATTTTGCCAAGTCTAAACTCTGTGATCAGTGTGAGGCTGCTTTATTATAATGTTAATTTTCAGGTTAAAGTAGGAAGAGCTTCTTTTGCTTCTTCTTCTTCTTCTCGCCTGTGAGTGGAAAGGATGAATATCATGCAGCAGATGGCTCATCAGCCATGCAGCGAGCCAATCAACAGCCAACACAGTCACACAGGCAGTGTCAGTGGCTCAGTGCCCTGTGAAGCAGACATGGCCTTGTTGTGCTGCAGTGGCAACACGTGCCTGTCAATCATAATTTACTGCAGAGAAACAGAAAAAAATATAGATTTACAGTCTTACAGTGACAGAATGAAAGGAGGAATGAGATATTTCCTGCCAGATTTCTATCATTTTTCTTTTTTGGGTTAAGGATATATATTGAGACAGTGTGTGAGAATGTGGGCTATATGGACCCTTTATTTTTTTCTAATGAACATAGTTAAGGATTGCAAAAAAATATTCGCTAATAAAACCAATTGTCTGCTGGATATTAAATTAACCAGAGCAACCCTCCAACCAGCATTTATCACTCCCAAAATTAACAAAAGATTTATGATCTGTGGATCGGCAATATAACAGTGTTTTTATATATAATATTGCATCATTAAACATACAGACTTGCTATATGTATTATTGTGTTTATCTACAAACTTTGTGACTACGCCTAATTTTAGCCTTAATCTCAAATCCCCCATTACATCAAAGGTCAACTTTATATTATTTTAGAGTGATTAATAGACATCAGCATTGTATTCATGAGACAAACACTGAAGTAGCTATCACCCCTAAAATATGTTATTCTGGTGTACACTGTTAAAACAGGCTAAAAAGTTACACAGCATGATCATAAGTCTTTAATTTTATCTGACGAAACCTCTAGTTGATGGTAAACAAGCTATAGGTGGTGAAGTGTCCAATTTTGTATTTTTATTAAACAAATCACTTTGTCATCCCCTTTTCTCACCACTGTCTTGTTTTATTTTTCCTTGTCAACTTTTTTTTCCCTTTCAGACTGACACCTGTTTGTCCTTAACTTTAATTGACTGTCAATAAAAACTGAAAATGAAATTTCATGCACTTTTAGGGTAGTTTCCTACTGATCTGTGGATTAAAAACTTGTCAGTCTTCAACATGTCCTGGGACCCCAAGCAGTTGCCTGTTTCACCTGTTCACAAGCTGTGCCTCGGGCTAGGCTGAAACCATTTTTTCCCTTCTCAAATTGTGATTAAGTCAGCTTTGTGAAAGAAGTCTCATAAAAACTTAATTATGTTGACATAGGTGAATATCTTTGTATAAGTTTAATGTAATGTTATTTCAAGAAAACACTTTGTGTAAGGGTTATTCATGTTATGACGTCATTTTTTTTTTTTTTTTTTTTCCTGTTGGAAGGTGGTACTGCGTCCAGACAGAAAGGCTTTCTGGGCTGCATCCGCTTTCTGCAGCTGAACGGCGTCACTCTGGACCTGGAGGAGAGGGCGACGATCACCCCGGGGGTCCGACCCGGGTGTCCAGGCCACTGCAGCAGCTACGGCTCACTCTGCCTCAACCAGGGTCGTTGTGTAGAGAGAGACAATGGTTTCTCCTGTGACTGTGGCCAGTCAGCCTACACTGGAGCCTTCTGTCATGAAGGTATATACAATCAAACACACATTGGAGGCTTCCTTCCAGTAAACACACAAATCCAAAGCCCTGATATCAGTGACTCTCTGTCCCTTAAAGTTTGAATTAATAACATTAAACTGTCAATAAAGGAAAATTTTGCTCAGGCTCAGTTTGAGCTCTTATTGTAGGTACTGATATTGTGATTTCAGATCTATGATGTATTAAGTTCTGAAGACATTTTAAGATCACACTCTCCAGACAAATATGATTATATTTGAGAGAGACCAACACACTGGATGAAGCAACATGAGAAAAATATTATCTGATACCACCTCATGAATAAAAAGCAGTTTATTCTCCAATTTCAAACTCACATTAGGTTTTTTTAGTAGACATATAGATTATTATAATTTTAATAGCTGACTAATGCTTTAAGTGTCCTAAATATGCACTTGAAAGTTAAAAGACTAAAGGCTAAAGCTGAATCTCCTGGACAAAACATGAGCCTAACTTGTTGATAATCCATGTAAAGAACATGTAAATAAAGCAAAAGTTTTTTGCACGCAGCATTGAACGGGCAGAGAGGAGCCATCGGGGAAGCCAGTGCAACCAGGTCTTGTCAACCACCTTCAAGAATAATCTGTGATGAAAAGGTCATAAGTCAGGTCTGTAGGGAAAACTCTCTCGGTGCAAAGCCAAAGCAAAAATCTTATGAAGATAAATCGCTTCCCTCAGATATAGGAAGATAGCACAAGGATCCAGGTAGTGAAGACATTTGCTCCACTTTGCTCCACAAGTGCATGATCCCCAAAAGAAAGTCTGTCCACCAGCACCAGAAGAAGGTATGAGACTAAATCATATGATGAAAGGCTACAGAAACACTGATAGTGGGTGACGGAGTTGTGAGTGGGATGAAATGCCTTTACAGCAAGAGAAACACCAAAGTTCTCTGTTTTAACAATGACATGGTGAGAAATTTCTGAGGATCGCTGCTGAACATCCGACCATGAAATCATCATCTTATCATACACAGAGGAGCCCTTGATGTTGTGAAAGTACAATCAGAGGTATTAAAAAAGAACTTTATTCAGCTGCTGAACAAAGTTCAACATCTGAAAACTCCGTTGTTTATCAGGGTCCCTCTACCAACAGTGCGATGAGGAGATGAGAGATTCAGCCGGCTGATGATGCTTAACAGAAACGTGTCTTGCTCAATCAATAAACTTTATTGATAATTTCAACATATTTTGCGAAAAGCACGAACCTTTTCAAGGCAGACGGATTTTCACTTGATAAATCAGGAGTACAGTTGCTGAGCTCTAACATATTTTACTGCATCACTGCATCATTTTATTGCATCAGACACCAGCAGCCCCTCTCACGGAGAAATGGCGAAACAATCCAGAACAACAGATGAGAGACATTGCTTCTGTCCAAGATAAACTGGCCATGGAAGACAACAGAACCAGGACAAGGCTGCAGCATCATCATGCTCCATCCAATAACAGGAGTCTCCCCAAACAACCCAACATCAGGAGCCTCACCCAGCCCCAACTGCCCCACAAGAGGAATCTCCCATACCCCCAACAGGAGACTCCCCATTTTCACCCCCTCCGACCCCACCCAACCTCCCACTCTCTTCACTCAGTTGGGACCTCCCATTTCTGGATTTTTTCAATAAGATTAAAAATGTTGTCAATTTTGGAATCCAATTTACACCATGTGCAAATCCCATTTTTTTCTTCCCTGAACCTCCCTCATTGTCAAGCCCCTGCCATACCACTTCACCAGACACAACCATCGACCAAAAGTCACCAAGCCCCCCTCCATTCCATGAATCATCTTGTCTGAGTCTGCATGATATATGCCTATATTGGTAGCCTTTTTAATCCCTGCAATGACAGTAATTTAACCACTTTTCTATTGCCTAAGAAATACAAGAGTTAAATCATGTCGCTGGCCCCACAGTGGCGTAGGCTCATGCCATACAGCATGAGTCTTTATTTCTCTCCAATCTTTTATTTTGGAGATTTCAAAGGGTCCCTTAAGGGACAAAACAGCTTAATTGCCCCAGGCCATACGTGCAACAAGAATGCCATCTTCCGACCACCCAAAGCAACTACCTTCGTTTCATTTGTAATTTTATTGTTTTACACTATGTTCATTTTATTGCTCTTATACTTCATTCATTCATTATCTTAACCGCTTATCCAGGCGTGCCCGGGTCACGGGGACGCTGTGCCTATCTCAGCCGGCTTGGGGCCAGACACAGAGTACACCCAGGACAGTTGGCCTGCCTGTCGCAGGGCTGACTAACAAACAAACACACTCATTCACTCATTCACACCTACGGACAATTTAGAGTGGCCAATTCACCTAATGTGCAGGTTTTTGGACTGTGGGAGGGGGTTGGAGTATAAGGCTTTACAAAATATGTGGAAGTGTTCAGGGCTGGACCCTCATAATGCATGACAAATTTTGGGCAGCTTGGACAATATATGCTCAAGGTAGAGCCACTTCCGATGAATGGCAAGTACTCAAAATTCAATACGAGGAGGAGTTTCTTATGGTACGCGACATGGTAATATTATGTAAGGGGGTGTGATTAGAGCATAAGGGGTGGGGTTTCATGAGATGTTATGCAAATGTGTGTAGGGCTGAACCCTTCTGAAGCATGAGTGGTTTGGACGAGTGGAACAGTGTCATGTGAGCCATTTTGCCATGCCAATTCCTGAGACCATTTATATTTAAATTTTCACCAGAATTTAAATATGTTCCAAACTTGATGAGTTAACCCTAACCCTAAGCCCCCAAATTAGCAATTAATTTTCCACACAAACAAATTTTAATGAGGTCCTCGCACCACTTAGTTGAGTGCACTGGCCCAAAAAATATATGCAAATGCCAAAGTGAAGTTGTAAGGGGTTACATGACTACGCATAATGCTTTTATGTAACCATGTAAATTTTGGTAAAGCATAGAGAGTCAGAGATGTTTGCATCACATTGCTTTATCTGTTTGACCACCGTTCGTCATTATTACTACACCCACCAGATGGTGATAGGTCAGGCCAAGCAGCAAATGTTTGAGACCCCTCAAAACTGACCATTTTAAGTCATCTGTACAGCCAGAAAAAAACAAAACAAAACTGATTTACATTTTGGACTATCCGGTCCGGTCACTGATTGCTCTTTGGGGTGGTGTTTACCAAATAGTTGCTTGCTATTAGCCAAAATTCTAAAAATAATAATTTAAAAAAATAATAAAAGTTGACATGACATTCCTTTATGGTTATCTGTTCTGCAGCCAGCAGCTGGTTAGCTTAGCCTATCACAAAGACTGGAAAACAAAGGGATATAGGTAGCATGGTTCTGTCCAAAATTTGAAAAACTCTGTGTTAATGGCTTTCTTACTGTAATTTTTTTTTTCATTAAATTCAGTTCATTTTCTATCTGTTGGAAAACCAAAACATGTAAAAAATTTCTGCTTTACATAATGTTTTGTGCAGGATTATTGCTTTGCCCACTGCAGCAACTGAAAGTGCTTGCCAATACCACTCAACACGACTAATATGAACGTTTCACAGCACATATAAAACATACACACATGTTTCATAGTTGTCAATAAGGTTCCAGTTTTGGTATAATTTATGCGACAAAACCACTGATCTCTTTTGGTAGGCCTGATTTGTTACTCTTGGGCAGAGTTGGGCTTTCAGTTTCTCCCTGTTGCCATTGTTGATCTTCTCATTTTACTCTCAGGAAAGTGAGTTAGTATGTTTCCAAAAATGGTAAACTTTCCTTTTTAATCACAAACAAACATCAAAGCTTTATTGTAGTTTGGTGAATGTAAAGGTTGTTCTTGTGACTCGTTTTTCCCTTCGCAAGCTCAATACTTATTGTTCTAACTTTCAGAGGTCTCAGCCAACTTTATGTCTTCAACATCTATCGCATACAACCTCAACGATCCCAATGATCTGAGCAAGAACAGCAGCGCCTTGCCATCGTCCATCTACTCTGACATGACGCTGCCAGGAGAAAACATCTCTCTCAGCTTCAGGACCAGTCAGAGTCCTGCTCTGCTGCTCTATGTTAAGTCTTTCTACAGGGAGTACCTGGCCCTTCTCATCAACAGCCATGGTGAGTACACTGACATTTCTCTCCTCTCTTCATTTCTTTCAACCCCTGCTTTCAGTCAGTCACCCTCTGCTGCCTCCTTTTTTTTCACACAGTCAAGCAAATGGTTATGCACAGTGTCAGATTCAAAGACAGCATTAGGTGGAGTTACTATTAAATGATAATTCTGCTTCCAGCAGGGGGGCCTCTTCCCCCTCTTGCCATCGTGATTATTTATTGTGTTCAAATTTTCATCACTCCCTTCACTGTGGAGCTTTACTGGGCTCCACTTGGCAGGGAACAATGCCAGCATTCCTGCACAATATAATTTGCCATTATCCAGTGTCTGTTACTAATAAATATGGCTGTTTGCTATTTTTTACTTGCAGAAGTTGAGTTCAGGTGTTGAACATGTGTTGTTGTTTTTTTTTTTTTTTTTAATTTTGAACAAAACCCATTATCATGACACAGATAATAGCTTGATAATAAATTGGAACCTTTGATGGAATCATTTTGAGAAAATGTCCTTTTAATATCAATATCTGCTGATATTCAAAGTAACTTTCAGCCTTCTTAATGACTGGCAGAAATAGCAGATGGATAGCAAGTCTTGGATAGATGATCAAGTCCTCATCAGGTGTCTGCACTCTTACTGAAGTATCTAATTAAATCCCAGAGAGAGGTTTCTTTTCAATGTACCACAAAGGCTTTTACTCAAGTTTGTCTCTATTGCTGCAGCAGTAAAAGGAGCCTCAGCTGCCGCACACAAAGAAACTTTCAGTCCTAGCCCCTCGCTGAGAGTCTGAAACTCTTTGCCCCCTGCAAGATTGTTTTTATTATCAAGATGTGCACTTATGATAGGGGAATTGCGCCCAGTTTGTCTTTGAAAAAAGCACCATTGTGAATTATAATTAGAAAAATAGGGGCATTAGATATTAAGTGTCTGGATCCTTTAAGAGAAGATTATTTCCTATCATTCCCGCTCATCAAGTCTGCAGACATCTCAGAGCATTCCAATTATCTCAGCGACAAGGAATTTATTGTGTCACGCTGTAAGAAAGTAAAAAAAAAAAAAAAAGAGAAAGAAATTAATTTAATATCATGGAGTCTCATTCGTAAAGATAAAGCATTAATCCTCAAAGTATTAAATGGTCTGTAGCTTCTTAATTCAGCAGCTGGTAACTTTCAACATCCAGATATCCGGATGAAATATTCTGTTTTGAAGAAGTGAATGCATGTCTTCGAAGATGTTCAGAATCAGGAATGTGTCACATTTTTGAGGCTTAAGTGTTCAATTAATCATCAAAGACTGGTTAAATTTTGCCTAATGTCTTTGTACATGTGTGGAAAAATCAGCAACATATTAGGTCAGACTGTTTTGCAGTTATACAATTAATGGCATGAGCTTCCCTTTACTGCTGGTGTTCAACAATAAAAATGTATATTAGATACAACATATTTTACTACAGTTGCAAACAACAGCTTGTATTATATTATCTATTTTATATTTCATGAGTAAATTCATTACTCACTGACATCAGTGAGAAATAAAGCTCTATTTAAATAAGTAATGTATTGCAAATATTTTATTGAAAATAAATTCAGTGGTTAATACAATGGTTTTCTTGTATGATGAGACATACTGTGCAGCCCAGAAGTTTGGACACACCTTCTAATTCATTGCATTTCCTTTATTTTCATTACTATTTACATCTTAGATTCTCACTGAAGGCATCAAAACTATGAATGAATGATCTCTTTACTTAGCTTATTGGTTCTTGCCAATAATATGATTTCAAACAGTTGTTGCTGTTGGCTGTGTATCAACCTGACTTCTGCACAACACAACTGATGGTCCCAACCCCATTGATAAGACAAGAAATTCCCCTAATTAATCCTGACAAAAACCATTTCAGGTGACTTCCTCTTGGAGCTCAACAAGAGAAGGCCAAGAGTGAAAGCAGTAATCAGAGCAAAGGGTGGCTACTTTGAAAACACTTATTATATTCTAGTTTCTTCAGTTATTTTACACTTTTTTAGTACATAATTCCACGTGTTCATTCATAGTTTTGATGCCTTCAATGAGAATATACAATGTAAATAGTCTTGACAATAAAGGAAATGCATTGAATGAAAAGGTGTCTCAAAACTTTTGGCCTGTGCTGTATGGAATTATGTAGTTAACAAAAAAAGTGTTGAAGCATCAAAAATATTAAACATATTCTGTTTTTTCAATTAGCCACCTCTTGCTTTGATGACCTTAGACACATTAAGAAGACAAGGAGTTCTACAAATTAACCGTTGGAAACTTCAAAGAATCTAAAATAGTAATATTAATTCCACAGTTTATATCAAATCAAAACATTAAGATCAAAATTACTTTATTCATCCCCAAGGGGAAAATCATTCATCATCATGCCTTCAATATTAATGTACAAAGTTGAAAACAATTAAAAAAGAAAAAAAAGAAAACAACATTGGATGAAAAGATGATTCCAAACTTTTGACTCTTACTGTGTAAACCAAAAGCGAAACTCCATTACAAACACATTAAACTTTTTACAGTTAATTCTACAATGCTTGCACTGAAAGAGTAAATCTGTATTGCTTTTCTGTGTTCGCAAAGGTGAGCTGGAATTGAGGTACAAGTTGCACAGCAGCAGAGACGTTGAGGTGCTCTGGAGCAGAGTCACAGACCTGGCTGATGGCCATCTGCACTCAGTGACCATCAGGAGACAGGCAGACACCGTCTCTGTTCAGGTACACACGCACGTGCGCGCGCGCACACACACACACACACACACACACACACACACGCACACACACAACCAATGATTCACACCGTGTCACCACCACAAGGGTAGGAAGACAACATGTAATTAATTTTAGATGCTCAAGCTTTTAAAAAAAAAAAAAAATAATAATGTCAGACTGACAATCAACCTGTTTGTTAGATTGTTAAATAAAAAAAAAAAAAAAAAAAAAAAAAAAATAATAATAAAAAGGAGAAGAAGGGAGAGAGTAGGGATCAAATGGAAAAAAAAAAAACTGATAATGAACAGCAGACTGCACAGGGCCACTGCCAAGACTGACACTTGTTATTATTTATTGAAACTGCTGGCTGACACTTATTTTGTAACCCTGCAATTCATTCTGCCACTGCAAATAAATCATGTATACAGGCATACAAGTAGCCATGCAGTCAGAACATGTTATGATCCAAAGTGGCATTGTATTCATCATACTCATTGGTTTAGGTTTTGAATAATCAAATATTTTTTGAAAGTGTAAGAAAAACACAGAGACAGATAGGTGGAAAATGTATGCTTAAAGGTAATGGATATAACTGAAAAATGCCAAACAAAGGGGTTAGGTCTAGATTCATGGTTTAAACTTTTTGCCACACCCTTTTCAGATATGAGGAAATATTTTGACTTCATTATATTGCTTATTTTGATTTTGCTACATTTCTGCAAAGGATGGTATGATGTTGTTCTTCTTTGACTGCCCTGTATTTTATCAAAATTGTTAATTGTTAATATTGCTCGCCTATTGGCGAGTAGAGTGCGAGTTTGATTGATCAATACTTGTTTTATTAAGTATGTTTGAATAAACATACTTTAAAAAATAAATTGTCTTAAAAGAGATCATCAACCATCTGAAGATTATTAAAATGATCTGAAATGAAAATGAAAGGAAGAATGAACTGATTGTGAGCATTTGATGAATAGTAATTGGCAATTAATTAAATGTTTTGCTCTGCATGAGCCTGGCCACAAAGTACATACATTTATTGCCAGCAGGTTCAGATAAGCAAATGAAACCACAGGATTATATTGTCAGAAAACACATGATAATGTGAAGATCAATCTCACCTTAGGAACCAAAATATCCCGATATTCCTCTCACCAAAGCTTGAAGCTTAATTGAGTGTTATTTATAAAATGCTGCACTTCCTTTCTGTTTTCAAGCTTCTTTCTGTTTCCTTATTTTTCGGGCTCTACCTTCCTCTCAGGTTGATCAACATTAGCAGATGTCTTATTGATAAATGATTCACTAAAGCACCCATCTCTGTGTGTGAGAGCAATAGATCATGCCTTCTCTTTTATAATAAAAGAGTGTCTCTTTCTGGGGCCACTACTCTGCTCAGCTCCTGTGAACCATTGCATCTCATGGTTTTATTGGTTTATAGTTTAGGGGTTGAATCTCATTTAAATATGCAGCACAGACCAGAGGTTTAGCCTCTGGCTAGTTTTAATGTTTAATAGCTTGCTTCTGTGCAGATTTGTTTCCTCGAAAAGCAGCTTTTGTTTAAACACTTAATAGAAGGCTGTCCTTGAACATTTGTCACTGTTATCAGTCTTTGCTTTATACCTGCCTTTACAGGTATACCATACATTATCTTTCAGATCGACCAGAATGCCAGAGAGGACTTCAACTTGACATCTGATGTGGAATTTAACAGCGTCAAATCACTCATTCTAGGCAGAGTGCAGGGTAAGCGAGACTCTCCAGCACTTAGACAGACTTATTTGAATAACAGCACTGAGATGTTTGGGCCCTGTGCGACAAAACACTGTTCTGGAGCTTTTATTTCCGTTCATCATGCTGGGTCGGCGAGACGGAAAGCTGCAGTCGGCACAACAGCTGTGCTCTCAAAAATGAGTTGACATCCATATTCAAATGATCACAAAGAGAGCACTTTTCTGCAGAGATGCAAAACAAGAACCTTAGAAATGACAAAAGGTAGAACCACCCACTTAAGTCATTGTAATGTGGCATTAGATGCATTTTAACGGTATATAGCTGGCTCAAGTATCTGTGCTGATGTCATTGTTTTTTTTTCACCAATGCAGTAGTTTGGAAAATACAGTATATGTTGGTGAATTTATCTGATATCGAAGCAGTAAGTAATACTGTCTTTGTGCCTGTCTAGATGAGCGGGCTTCAGACAGCTATAATGGCAATAACTTTAGAAAAGGTCCTTCACTTTGTATGGTAATGAGGAGAGACTGAAAAGAACAAATTACTTGGAAGATTGGAGTCAGCACCCTGCGATACAGCGTAAAAACCAATAAGTCTCAGCTGCTGTGGGAGGGGTCAAAACAAACCAGGAAGTCAGACAGTACAGCTCATCCGCTCTCTGCCTGACAGAACATTTGCTTTCACGTCATGGCTGTCGACCTCTACATAACAGGTTTCCCCCTGAAAAACTTATCTTAAAGAGGAAGACTTTGATTGAGATTGATGATGTTTCCCTCTTTTGCATCTTAAATTTTATTTGATATACATGTAACAACATGTGAGGCAAAAAGGGGAGGTGAAGAGGCAAATTTTTTAACTTATAGATAAAAATGAAAAAAGTAGTCAATATAAAAACACTTTTTTAATCCCTATAGTGCTCATTAATGTCCCAGAAACACTGACCCTCCAGTCAGGTAATTTATATCACCAAGAAACTATAATATATATTTAAAATATTTTTTTCTTCTCAAATGGGGCACAGACTCATTAAATATACGTTAATTTGCCCGCTGATTCATATTTCCAGGATATAAATCTGAACACTGAAAGAAAGGAATTATTTTAAATTTCTTGATACATAGGCTCAAATTTCTTTTTACACAAGGAAATATTTGATATCTCCTTCTTCATTTTATGAATCAGATAATAACGTCAAAAAAAAAAAAAAAAAAAAAAAAAATCACAGCAAACACTCACTTTCAGAATTAATGTGTGTTTTGCCATTTGTTATGAACTGACTTGTGAAGTGTACTGAGAGTGGAATTTACTTT
>JAOWBC010001052.1:5138063-5163204 GCA_028566105.1 Hypoplectrus providencianus | reverse complement strand
CGCCTCTGGCCCAGAGCCGGCTGAGATAGGCACAGCCTCCCCGTGACCCGGGATTACCTGGATGAAGCGGTTCAGACCGTGAATGAATGAATTAATTAATTAAGTCACCTCTAGATGCGGCATCACCCTGTAAATACAAAAAAAAAAACAAAAAAAAACCCAAGAAAGAGCCAATATGCCTAAATAAATGTCGTTAAATTACTGAATTATTAATTAAAAAATTTGATTATTAACTAAAATTCGTATTAATTATTAACTTAATGATTATGATCAAATGACCATCTTAATATTTGTGATAGTTGAAAGAATCCCTGGAGTTGTTTCTATAGCAGAGGTTGATGTCTCACTCACTCTTGTGCAATATAAACAGACAGTTTGTGTATGTGTGTGTGTGTGCATGTATGTCTGAGCAGCATGAGCTCAGGTTGTAAAATCATGAACTGGGGTCCTTGGAGAACAATGGACTTCATACAGACTATGATTTGTCTTTATAACTGTGAGAAAGCCAAATAAAGTAAATTGTGATAGTGATTGTCATAATTGTGAAGTGTGATAATTATGATAAACTGTATGTGCCAGTCAAGTCTAACATCCAAGTAGTGCCTGTACCAATATCACAACAATAATACAAAAAAAAAAAAAAGAAGAAGAAATGGGACACACATAAAACCAAAGATTATATAAATTAACATATTGTGCTTACCCTTTTGATTGCTTCTGTCAAATCTAAAAGCCCAGTACATTACCCCAGAGACCACATATAAGGATCTTGCAGGAGGGTGTGAAAAAAGTTTCAAGGCTTGCTTCTGAGTTGATCCAAAGAGTCACTTTGCCGGTTCAAGTCAAGGTTTGCTTGCTCCTATTGGTTGGCACAGTAGAGTGGCCTTCTGTAGTGGTCTCTGGCTATTGAAGTGAACCATATGGCCAGACATCACAATCCTGATGCTCCGAGTAGTCAGGGAGAGAATAAGGCTTTGTTTTCAGGGCTTCTTCTCACTTATGGGAGATCTCTGGATCTCTTGGTTCACTGGAGGCCTTGTGTGAGCAGCTTGGCCTTGTACCCCTTGCAGGACCTGACAGGTGAGGGAGACCTGGAGACCTATGTCTCCCCAGCAGTGCAATTTAAAAGAGTGAGGGACTTTCCAACCAGGCAATGTCAGCCCCAGGTTTTGAACATGTGTTCAGGCAATAATAGTTTGGACTCTTGGGAAACTGAGTCCCTCTGCCCTCCCGTGGTAGGTTGGGGCATGGTTAGACTTTACTGTGGGGTATTGGCACCATGCCACATAGACCAAATCTTCCTTTGTTATGATTCACATGTGCTGTCAACATAAGACATAATTGTATTTTTGATTTGTGATTCTGTTACATTCACACATTCCCTCTCAAGCCAGTGTGTAGTATATTTGATTGGGTCGACACCTTCCCTTAGCCACCTGTATAATTAGTGGTGACAAAGATTGCAGTTAACAGGGGATTGCATGTTTGAAATGACTAGTGGAGGAAATATCTGCAAAAACAGGAAACACATAACTAAAGAAAACTTAAATAAAAAGAAAAATATGTTATGAAAAATCAAGAGGTGATGCAAAACCTACAGGAAGTTTTTTTTTATTTGGGATGTCCTGCAAGAAATTAAATATATTTAAACTTTTTTTTTTTTTTTTTTTTTTACAATAATCCAGGGTGTTGTAAAATTATCAAATATTTATTATTTGTTGAATATTGGCTCCCATTTTCCCTGTAATGTAAAAAAAAAAGTTTGACTAATTTTGATTTCATTTGCACATTCAGTTTTTGTTTTAATCTTAATGTTTGCTCATTAGCTTTCTCTCCCTCGTATTGTTTGAGACATTGTGAGCATGTTAGCATGCTTAGCACTGCCACTCTTTCTAACCATCCTACCTAATTAATTTGCAATTAAAGCCTGTAGTTTTTTTTCCACTTAGAAACTATAAGGCAAAGAGCAATTTATTTGAGAGTGGAGAATGACGGAAACCACATGGCAGTGTAAATTCATAGAGAAGTGCAAAATACAGCCAAGACGTGAAGAAGACAGGAAAAAAAAAAAAAAAAGAATGAGACAACTGGTCTCATTATTTTTGTGTGGACCTCCACAGAATGCTTGTTACGTTAACAGCCATTTCACTCGCAATGAATATTACATAATTGCGTAAATATTTATAAAATAAAGTGATGTAAGGCTGTTCTCAAAATATACTCATGTACTCATTTATGACATGATGAGCTGAGACTGTAACAAGGCTAACTGGCAAGACTGTGTGGGCTTGCACATGGTGCATCATTGAAAGGGTGGGTGTCAATTAGGTGGCAGCTCTTGGCAAGTAGCTTCTGAGACAGCAGGTGGTCTTGGTGGTTTATGGACAGGTCCTGTCTCCCCAAGGAATGTTATTTGAACAGGTGGTTGCCTGGGTGGGAAAGGGAAAGGTTTGACAGTCTCCGGTGCCCTTTTCTTGCCGCTGGTGGTGTTAGACTTGTCAATATAGTGCTGCTGACAGCTTATGACCTGCTCCGCAGTGCAGGCAACATTCTGCAGCTCAGAGTCAGGGCCTAAGGTGGCCTGCTGATTGATAGGTCTGGAGGGCATCTAAGCATCTCAACTAATTAAGATTAATGCCTCCCTGTCTGCTGGATCACAAACTGCAGATGCGTGAAATTAACTTTAATTACTCAGTTTGTACAGTTCAGTTGTTTTTGTTTTGTTTCGCTCTGATAGACCACTGACTGAGCGACTGTGTGGATGAGCGAAATGCATCAACCGACACAAAGTAGCTCAGGGCGTGCATTTAAATGCACTAAGTAAATGTTATATAGATTCATGGTTTATTATCTTTTAACAATTCGGAATAACAGCTGTAGCCATACATAGTTGTAATGTATATTTTATATCCTGCAACATCAAATACCTCTACTCAAAATCAACTTTTGCTTATTGTTACATCACTTTAAAGTTTGACCTTGCAGAATGGTGCATGTGCAGAGTTTGAAACAAACATGTTTTAACAATTCATCTATTAAAGGGGAAACATTTCTCTGGGCTTTACTTCAGCTTACAACAAGGACTTTTTAACTAATCACACACACAAAAAATGCGCCTTGCCTCAACGTGACCTGCAAGCAAACATCAACACAAATGACTGTTTCTTAAAATGAGTGTTATTCCTTGAAATCAGCCCAGAGTCCTTGCAAACTGAGACAAAATGATTCAACAGCATAGAGCTTCAGCAGAAACGGAGACAAAAAATAAATTACATCTGTTATTTGTGTGTAGTAAATAGAAGAATGATGACCGTGTCATCAGAATCACGCCAAAATCAGTCCGACAGGAATCAAATTATGTCAAGCAAACTGCTGAAAAAGTTTGCTTGAGTGTGTGGAATCTGTACAGAGAGAAACGGAAAGTAAGGTAGTTCCCCTGCTTTATTATTTTTTTTAGCACTTACCACTGATTGTACACATGGTGCTGCTTCGCTATTGAGTGGCACTACACTCCCTCCCACTTTGTTCAGCAAAGCCGGATTGCAAAGTGAATGATTCCACAACGACAATTATTGGGTATGATTATTATGGTCCACTGTCCTAAGGTGGAATAACAGCAGGGATTGTTACCGCACATGACATCAAACGCTGCTGGGGGCCAAGGTGTATTGTTGCTCCTTGGAACAGAGGCACGGGAGATCCATAACCAAAATGTAACAGTCTGACCCTGCTGCGGTAAAATGAGAGGTTCTATAAAGTACAATGGCCAGGAAGTGTCAGGTGATTTGCAAACTAAAGAAAAGCAAAAAGCATCAATGCCAATAGCCGCAGCACAAATGCAAAAGAGCTACAACACGATCGACAACAGAAGTAAAATTACAATCGAAGCAGAGAAGAAGCACACCCCTCACCCCCCGCTACTCTGCTCTCTGTCTAAGCTTTTAAGAAGCGTTAGCCACTAACATTAGCCAGTCGCTTAATGTCTTAGGCATTTCTGATGGTTATCTAGTAAAGTTAATTCAGTAAAGATAGCTTTATGTCATTAGGCTAACGGTTAGCCTAATGTCGTCAAGCTATCTTTTCTGAATGACTGCTTCTCAAAAGCCTAAGACAGACAGCAGTGGGGGCTGAGGGGTTTGCTTCTCCTCTGCCTCAGTTGTAAATTTACTTACGTTGTCGATCTTTTGCATTCGTGTTGTGGCATTTTTGCGTTTGTGCTGCGGCTATTGGCATTCATGCCTTTTGCTTTTGCAAAGTGCTTTGAGTATGCAAATCGCTTGACACTTCCTGGCCACCGTACAAAAGGGAATCTGGCCGCTGCAGCTCTTTACAACATAAGCCGTTTTTTTATGGATCACCAAAAGCAACACAAAATGAAATTCCTTGTTGTAACTTTTGAGAGATGAGATTCAACTTTATTGTCATTACACAAATATACATAGTAATGAAATGAAGTTGAAGTTGGTTTGTTCATGGTGTGTTTTTGACACCAGAGCTAGCCTGGAGGCCACTCATGGTCCAGCACACAACTGTGCACAAGCATATTCACTGAGAATGGGCTTGATTGTGAAGAAGGAGACATCTTGTGTCCAGAGATTAAACCTTTGCATACTGTGCTCGTGAAGATGATTCCAGCAACATTTACTACTTCATTCCTTTCACAAACAATCCTAAATCCCAGGATCTATGTGTAAAGCTTGTGATTATCTGATAATGAACAGTCCTACCTTGTAGGTAGCCGTGCATATGATAAATACTCTTATAAAGCCACATTAAATTGCATCATTTCATGCTGGCTGGCTGAAGTTGCAATATATCACATTAAATGGAGTCATGAGATGCCGTGCAATATTCATGAGCTCCTCTCACATTCAGCCAGCTTTATCAAAATTCTGAGCAACTTTCAAATACCCGCACACGCCTTCACTCTTTGTGTCTCACTGCCAGTTTTCTTTTGGCTGATCAGCAACTTGACTCATACTAATTTAAGGTAGTGGCTGATGACTATAATCGAATACCCTAAAGCTACATTTATAATGAAGGATCAGGGAAATCCTGAGAATGGGTCATTATCTTAATCGGTTTCTCTAAAAACAACATGCATTCCACATTTACCTAGGCTTTCGTGTTTTTCAGGTGCAGATGTGATGCTTACTGACCCAAACACACATGCAGCATTTCTAAAACAGAGCCTGATAATGCATTTCACTAAATTTAGGTAATGGGACGATAATTGTGCATTTAATGTATGCTTTCATATAAATGAAAATTGATTTTTGAGAAAAATGAAACAATCAGGCTATTGTTATTGAATACAATAACTGCTTTCTACAAAAAAAAATACATGACTTATGTTGTGGATTGAGTTCATCACAGGTAAATTTTTACATGACTATCATCTAATTTGTCACCAATGTAATTTTATTTCACTGAGACATTTAAGTGTGTTTGGCAGAACGAACATACTCATTTTGTTTAATACACTTGGAGGGAAATAATAATTGTAATTTTATAATGCTTATATTGTCATCATTTTCTCAGGTAAAGATAGCCAACATTTTTGGTTGTGTTGATTACAATAAGTTGTAATCAACACAACCAAATTTAAATTTCTGGATAAGTTTTAAAACCCATCCAACCACATATGTAATTTGTTCCAATGCTCTAACATACAGACCCTTTCCAAAAAATTTGAATCCTTAAATCCTGTTTTCTTGGGTTTTATGAGCTGGAAGCCCAAATTATGTAAAACTAAACAAACAAATGCCTGAAATTGTTCAAATTGTGGACCCTGAATCTATAATCTATGAAAGTTTCACTTTTTCAATGGAATTATGGAAATTAAACAACCTTTCCATGATATTCTAATTTTTTGAAAAGGGTCTGTAATTAAGCGTCACACTCTGTGCCTGATCAATGAAACCGATACAGAGGTCCCCTAAACCTGCATTATTTCTATTGCCAGACGGGGGTGACACCAGAAACAGAAGGTCAGTTGTGTGGAAGTAAAGAGAATTATGTCCCTAATTGATGAACAGCAGATTCCTGGGTTAAGGTCCTGTGTTTGTCTATTTACCTACTTCCAACATCCAATCTATAAGGACATTGTCTGTCTTTATATGGTCTAATCCTAATAATTGTTTTTATAGGTTTTGATAAGCTTCCAGAGGCTGTTTTAAGGTTGTTGAATGGCAGTAACTTTCTTTACTGATCTTATAAAATCCCACCTGAAAAATGAAGTCCATACTTGCACAACACCATTGCCTTTTAAATCTGTCCTTTGAGTTTTTGTCTTCAGTATAAATTCTTCGATTTTTTTTTCTTCTTAAGGTCTGTGTGTTTTCTTTTGTATACCTTCCTTTCTTAAGGCTGCAATGGGACTCATCAAAGCCAGTTCAGAATTGCATTTTGCAAAAGCTACTCAGCATGGAGACCAAATAGATTTCCGTTATATCCATTCCCCAGGTATTTCTGGTCCATTCAGGACATTTACCATGTAGCAGAGTTATTGCTATGTGAATGCTCTTAAACAACCCACAAACATATATTTTTCATGCATTCATTCATTCATTGACTATTCATTTAAGAGATAAATTCAGTTCAAAAGTCCAAGATGCATGTTGATGCTTGTTGGTGCTGATAAAAATTGAGTTTCTTTCCTATCCAATACGTCTGACTATAAACCTGACTATGGTCACTATTTATCACCATCCTATTTTTCATTTACGGCATGGGTTTTGCATAAGTATGCATGCTCCTGACTATTCACACCCTGAAACATTTCAGGCTCCAGAATTTATATTCTCCACTGCTTGAGTTTATATAAACATATTTCAGGATGGTATGGTGCACAGCTTTATGAAAAAAGGTGCATTGTGGGGAGGGTTGAGCATTGTTTACCATTGTTCTTGATGTGCTTGGAGCAGAGTCCCTTGGAATAGGAGCAGCAGTAACAAAACTAATTTACAGTGATGATGAACACTCTCTGGCTTAATGTTTTGGAATAAATGCCTCAAGGTAACGGTGTCGACCATTTGTGAAGTTAATCTGGGGATTTATGGACAGTAACTGAAGTTGAAGGCCTTTCCTCAAAGGGTTATTGTTGTGCTACATCAGGTGAAGTTAGTGTCAGTGAGACGGGCCATGGAGCTTATTCAAATAGATTCTTGTGCATCTATGAACTACAATTAAGAGACTGTGCTTCCCATACTTTGAATTTACTGTATGTTTTCTATTGTCAGTGACTTTCTGAGATTGAGAACGTGTCAACATGTAAATATGGAGTCATGGGAAAGTCAGTCTACTTCTCAAACACAAATAGTTTTTCCTTTACATTAAAGGACGTTATACCATATGTGAAACTGCAAACTAAAGGCTTGCCACTAAAATTTCAAGATCCACTCACCAGTGTTTTGCGCTCAATGCGCTCCATTGCGCCACTGTGACCTGGCCCCAGTTAAGTAGATGGAAGTGAATGAGTCGATCTTGAAAATTAATCTATGCATTTCAACAACAGTGTGCTTCACATAAGGAAAAGCTCCTGATTTTTGGAAATGGGTTAGGGTTATATTAAGACTTTGGTTAGGCAACAACAACACCTGGAAGATAGTGTAAGGGTTTGTTAAAGGGCTAATGTTTACGGCAGGCTTACATGAGGTGCAAACTTAGGACTCCAGATAACATTAAAAGCCAACACCATGTCCTCTAATTGCACTTGCATAGCCTTGACTTGATTTGATCTTTGACTTTGCTCAAGAAGAAGAGTGGTTAGATGACCCTTGTATCTATTTATATTAAAATAAAACTAAAATAACTTTCTTAATATGCACTGCATTAAGATCTGAACTAAAGTTTAAACCATCTGCTTAAAATTGACTATGGATTTCACCAGATCTTCCAAAATATGGGGCTGAATTAAAGAGAACCAAGTGTAATTAAAGCTGCAAGCAGCCTTGGGCAGTCCCTCGCCATATGCGAAACTCAGGGGATGATGCACACTCTGGGTATGGCAAAGCGCTTCCTGCAAGGTCACACAGAGGTTTTAGTCATAGTGCGGCTCTGACTGCGGTTATTTCTCACCAATCAACCATTCAGTCAGACAAAAAGGGAATCATTCAGCCCCAAGCCAAACATGTAACAATGGTGCCATCTTCTGACAAACACAAAAAAAAGTTTACTTTTTTTAATGTATTTTATTTGTCTCAGTTCTTTCAAAATTATTTTAGTCCTTAAATGGGAGTTTGTTTTTATCTTGATATATTAAAACTAAACAAAATTTTATTCTTTTCATCACTTAAAATAAGCGTCACACTCATGTAACCAGTTTACCTGCCAAAACGTTGTCCATCTTTCTAGACTTTTAACCTAAGGTAGGCAGAAATGTTGAAATAATGTTATGTAGAACTGTTCAGTGCTGGAGTTTTATCAATCAAGACAAATCTGGACCAGATCAGCCAAAGAACAGCCAAGTTATGCTGTCTCATGTCTGATGGCGAAGGGTTGTAATTTGCCGCCATGCCACGCTCACATAGTGGAACATCATGCAGAGCTTTTAAAAACATTTAATCCCAAAGGCCTTTTAAAGGTACTGCCCAAGTCTGAAGACTCCTCTAGCGAACTGTTGGAGTTCACTAGAGGATGCGGCGTGGTATCATAATTGAAGGGGGCGTGGCTAAAGCATAAGGGGCGGGACTTTGTGAAATATTGTTATGTGAAACTGTTCAGCTCCAGTCTCTTATGAAGCATAAGACATTTGGACCAGATAGCTCAAACTATAAGGAAGTTAGAACAATCTGATGTTTTTAGGCGAAATGCCATTTTTTGCCGCCATGCCACACCCACATTGTGTAACATTTTGCTATGGAATTCATCACGTTAGATCCCAAAGGCCTTGTGATGGTACTGACTGAGTGTGAAGTCAAACGGGTGAAATTCTTTTGAGGAATTCAATAAAGTAGAAGGTGTGGAAATGGCAAAAAACAGGCTGACACCGCCATGTTCAATCCAAGATGGCCGACTTCCTGTTGATTTTTCGGTATGGGTCCAAGAGGCTTTTTTGTCTGTCACAACCTGCTACATATGTGTACCAAATTGTGTGTCTCTACGTAAAAACGTACCAGCGGGGGTTGGCGCAAAACACGTCACTTCCTGTTGCCACCGAGGGGCGCTACAACAAATTGCAAATATTGACACATAAAAATGTTCAGGGCTGGACCCTGATCACATGACAGAAAGGTGGACAAGGTCGGCCAAGAAATGACCAAGTTACGCAGTTTTGTTTTTTATGGCGAAAGGCCATATTTTGATGCCATGCCACGCCCACATAATTTTCCGTTCAAGGCTGCAATTCGTCATACTTAATTATAAGGTCCTTATGATGTAAATAACAAAAAAGATGGAAATCCTTGGCAGCTAGACTGAGCAATTCATAAAAGTATGCAACATGGTCAAATTATGGAAAATGGGTGTGGTTAAAGAAAAGGGGCGGGGCGATGTGAGATATTATTACAAAAATCTGTTTGGGGCCGGACTCTTATGAAGCATGAGAAGTTTGGACCTGATCGCTCAAACTATGAGGAAGTTAGGACAATTTTAATGGTTTTTGGTGAATCGCCATTCTTCGCCACCATGCCACGCCACGCCCACATAGTGTAACATCCTGCTATGCATTTGATAGCTTTTGATCCCAAGGTCCTTATGAAGGTACTGGCCAATTATGAAGTCGCTCGGGTAAAATCCCTAGGAGGAGCTCGTTCAAGTACGGGGTGCAGAAATGGCCAAAATGGGCAAAAAACGTCAACTTCCGTCCAAGATGGCACACTTCCTGTGCACTTTCGAGTATGGGTCCTTGAGACTTTTTGTGCATCTTCCCATGATAAACGGATGTACCAAATTTCGTGTATTTTCGAGGTTCCTGGCCGAGGGGCTGAATTTTCTCCACTTTCTAGGGGGCGCTACTGAGCCATTTCCGCACACTCATTCCCGAGTCCATTAAAATACGTAAATTTCACCGGATGCTGACGCATATGCAAATTTTGGTGAGTTTTTGAATATGATAAAGGTTCCAAATTCGAGTTTCTTTTCGGAAGAAAATAATAGAAAACTTTGCGATTACAATAGGTTCCTTGCACTGATTCGGTGCTCGGGACCTAAATATTGGCTGAATATGATGGTGGAACTGAAAAAGAAAAATGTCTGTGTTGAAGAGACAGCTGAACGTTTTATCAACCTGGTGTTTGTGATTTAACTGGACATGACTTATTGTAGTGTCCACTTGTCCTTAGTACGCCCTTGTGATTCAAAGCACCATCGTACAAGATAAGAAATGACCCCCGAAAAAAATAGATAAAGCACTGTGGGCAGGCGGATTAATCAGTGCCTTCCCCAGGAGACTCTGATAAGCAAGAAAATAGACGAATTTCCCAACAGTTGTCTGGACACACGGACAGTGAACAATTAGGAGCTCACATATTTGCATAATTGGACAGCAAATCCTTTGACTCCTCAGCATGGATTTGTTTGACTCTTTTGCTGTTTGAATAGCTTTTCATAGCTGATTAAGTCTTTATCTATTAAAGCTATTCCCACTGAGATTTATTTTTAAAGAGAGAGAAAAAAAATCTAGCTAAGCGCAGCAGCAGCATTATGAAGGGTTACAATCTTGATCTTCAATGCTTATACAAACAAGCAAAAATATTTGGGATATGAAACATAATTTGTTTGACCAACAGCATTTCCAAGAAACAAATAATTGTGTTTAACTGTGAAGACTAAAGTCAAATCCAGTTGTTATTTACATATAATCAGGATCAATACACTTATTATTTGAAAGACTAGTTTAACAGGCTTTTGTGAGCAATGTGGTGGTAATCTCCATTAACAAGTTGTGAGATTAACTGAAACAGTTTCCCCTAAAGACAGCAGAAGGATGAAAAGTAGATTTTCTTTCAAGAAGCCACTGAATGAAAACCCTACGGAGTGTTACAGCAAAGGGGGGAGAAACGTATGAAGCATGATAGGTTCTCTTAAGTTATCCAACTTAAGACTTTCATCTTGGACACTGCTGTTGTCCCGTGTAAAAACAAAAGTCAAGAATGTTAATTGAAGTTACTTACTTGTCACTAAAGTCAATCTTGTACTTTTTTGACTTCTGGTATTTTTACTTTACTTAAGTTCAGCACTTGAGTGATTTCACTGCGGAACCAGTCAGAAAACCTTCTTAGTGAAAAAGTGAAAGGAAAATTAGACTCTCAACTTAATCTAGCACAGATACAAACACACACACACATCTATACACACACATACAGAGAGTTTGGTTTCATCCCTCCAAGGGAGTAATTAGAGTCTGGCCTGGTTCGTCCGGGAGACCCCTCACTAAACCCCATTGCTCACACCCACAGCAGCAAGAGACAGCACAGCACTCAATTGTTGCTAAATGACTCACCAAAATCTTTTAAGGGAAACTCAGACGCATGACATCAAAACAAGAGATCTCCGATAAAGGGTCAGCTCAACCTCCAAGGCAGGGTCCTCCCACTCCTCAAAAAAGGTCAAGCTCTCACCGGGTTACCATAGCCACACAGAGCTCAAGGAGGAAAACAAGGGGTTGTGGACAGGGTGAGGAACCGTAGTTAATGATGTGAAACAGACATTTCATGCGGAAGTAACATGACTTTGCTTCAAACATTAATGTTTACTGTGTCCTGGGTGAAAGTCCTTTCTTTGTTTGACCTATCCACCTCCTGTCTTTCCTCCTTTAAAACTTCTTAATGGCACTTCTGCTTTGGCGTATCTCGAAAACTATACAGCCAAATACTAGAGGCCTAGGGCATCCAGAATTAGTATGGATTTCCTAAGCATTGACAAATAACAAATCACAGCAGATTCCAAAACACAAGTGCCATCCAGTTTCCTAATAATGCAATTGTTTAAGAAATTAAATTCTCCAAAATGCCAACGTAGCAGCCCTTGGCTTCCTTTTAAATTGCAGCGTCTCTGACAGATGCAATCATTTATTTTTTGGACTTTCATTCAGGCACTGTGAAAACTATAAACATGCACACAAAATAATTACAAACAAATGCATTTGCACCCCACAAACACTGCAAAAGGTGATTCCATGTAAATATGTACACACTAAACCATACGCACCTTGCTCCGCGAATCCAGGAATGCAAAACTTGACTGTGGCTGCTCTTCTCATGCTTCTCAAGCGCGAATCACAGCACTATTCCGAAAATAAATGCTGCCGAACACCAAAAAAACATTAGACACTCACTAACCTTGTGTGCTGTGTAACTTAACAAAAAGAACAAAATTTATGTGCTTACAACATGCTTACTAACTTCCCCCCATCTAAATGGGGGAAAGTTAAATGACAGAAGAGTCACAAAGCAAAATCCATTCATTGAATTCCCAATGCAGGTTCCGCAACCCTGGAACATGAATGACAATAACAAGGGTAAAGTGAAAGCAGCATTTTAGTGTCTTAATGTGGCATTTTGGGGTGTTTTCTTTGAACTATTATCATTTCTTGATTGATGAGAAATGGTATCAACCAAAAAGTTACTGCAGCTACCTATGAGACATGACTGAGCATGTGAATGGCCATGACATACTTAAACCATAATGTCTGGTAGATAGAGTGTAAACAGTTGTTTTAAACAATTACTACTTCCTGTGAGTGTTGGCATGTAACAGATTATTAGGAGGACAGTGTATTGTGGCTGTCTGGAAAAAAAAGGTTTAATCCTTCCAGATTCAATGATAGAATAAACACAGGATGTTTTTGATGTATCAGTCACCGGCAAACATTTTATAATCCTGAAAGTTTACACTAAAAATATCCAATGCAAGATACAAATATTCAGGTATTGTCATCCATATGAATGTCATATTCATAGTGTCTTCCCAACATTTGCATATCTGGAAAGACAGCAGAACTAAACCACTCTTTGAGGAGACTCACCACTCTATAACAGTGACACAGCTGCACAGTCATCCAATAATTACTTCCCATCCTTCAGATAACTTCTCTTACCACACTCACTGGTGTGGAAGGGACAGAAATTAGCTGTCTGCTCCTTATTGACCTGCTTCTGTTGGGTCCTGTTTGCTTCCTTTGTCCTAATGTTGCACAGAGCAGCTGGGACAGAGGATAGAGAAAATACAAGCTTTTCTGTTCCTCTCTGTCAGCTTTTCCTCACAGCCCCTGTCAGAGCTCCTAGATCTCGCCCGCAGCCGTTGCTTTTGAACACAATGCCGGTGTCTCTCCTCTGACAGGAGCCTTCTTTACCGCGTTATGTGGAAACTGGTTTCAGTGTGAGAGGGTAAAAATAGGGTTTGTTAGAAGAATTTGGTGACAGTTAGCACAGCAGATGTATCTTCTCCCAAAAAATACAAATACAGGGAACAACAGCTGGAAAATAGCCTTTAGTGTATATTGTTCTTCCCCCACAAATATCCATTTGTATAAGAGCAATACACCAACTACTATTTCATACAGGACAGTCTATGATAAGGACATAAGCTACAACAAATCCTTCTCTCAGTTGTCTCTCATAGGTGGACTAGGTGGTCAGATTATTAAAATCTTTATTGTTCTTTTCTTCCTCTCAAGGAAATCTTTACTTCTTATCCTGTTTACGGCCAAATTAGCCTAAATCAATACATTTCACTTCCCTTTAATGTACTGATGAAAATATTTTTATACTGATTTGATTATAATAATTTATATTTTCTTTGATGCGTTATCAATGTTACTTTGATTTAAAAATGGCTGGTGTGATACATGACTGCCATCCAAACATGTGCTGACAGCATTTTTTTTTAAATATGTGACAACTGCTGTTTTATATATATATAAAAAAAAGAGGAAATACTGAAAAACACTTTGGTTAAGGTCAGGCACCAAAACCACTGACCTAGGGTTAGGTTGAAATACCAAGGTTCATCTTAACCAACCAGCTTCACATGTGATATCTAAAATTTCAGTTTTGGTCCGGTGAAACACACTTGATGACAGAATAACAGGAACCTGGGACAGGCCCGTGACATACAGAGGAAAGTAAAAGGTAAAATATTTATGAATTTTGGAAAGTTCCTAGGAATCTCTCCTGATAGAAAATTGCAATGCCTTGGCTGCAGGCTCACATTCGTTGCACTGCTTCTCAACATAATTCAAGTTGCATTTCCCAGCAGCAGCCTTTTGACTTCCTTGTATTTGCATTCAACATCTATTTCATAATTATTATTATTATTATTTTTTTTTTTTTTTGCCAGAATCCAGGAAAGCAAAGAGATGCAGGCACCCTGGGTGATTAGGATGCCTGGGGATTCTTTACAGCATGGAGGTATAATGTCATTGGGGGGAGTTGCAGAGTATGAGTGTTTCTGGCTGGATGGAGAAGATTTTCTGTAGAAACATGCACCACAGTTTAGTAATGGATATGTACCAGACGTTGTTTTGACATATCAATATTCCTATAGTTTAATGTCTGGTTCCTCCAAATAGCAAACCAAAGACTCTTCAGTATATCACAGGGAGAAAATGACAGTGTTTAGTTGTTCTGTAAAACCAATGCTGAATTCATAAGCGTGTTGCTGTGAAACTATTGGGTAAAAGTTTGCCACCTTGAACATTTCCATGAATGTCAATGAGAGAGTGTTATGAAGTGGTGGCAGACTGTCTGATGATATTCTGTACATTGTGAAAAAGCAAACACTACAGAACATTATTCTGTGATCGCTATATCTTCTTCCTGAGCTCCTGCCCTTGAATGTGGTCAACAATACAGTAAATGCCCCTTACTCTGAACACGACTAAAATATAGATTTAGCATAAATCTCATGTTCTAATGAGGACGAGAGACAGACAGTGAATCAGAAAGACAAGCAGGATGATTGACAGGTTTTCATTAGACTGTTTTGTTGCAGGGTTTATAATTAATTCTTCAGAGACCTCTGCAGACTATCCTCTTGACCAACAGAGAGATGAAGGCATATATACGGACTGAATGCTGATACAACATACATTATGCTGTTGGAACGTGTTCCATCCTCTGAGAGTTTCTGTGCACACTCAGAGAAAGAAGTTGAACTTGTGGTTAAATATTTGTTGCTTTATGATTGTTTTAACATGGATTGCAGTAGAACAATATGGCAGTAATTATGTGCCATGATTTCAAAACTTGGCTCAGCAGCAGTTACTCATGTTGTCTGTGTTCACAACTTACTGTTATGTCGCAGCTTTCTGTGAATACTGGTTGGGCATTTCCATTGTACAAAACTTAGGATTGAGTCTGCCTATTATTATTACACAATAAACTCAGACACTTAACGGCATCAAAAGAGCAATTTTTTAAGACCATATATGTAGAAATAGAATAGAAATAATTGTTAATTTAATTGTGTTTTGTCATGTAATATTTCTTAGTAGTAGTAGTAGTATCTTTGTTTGTATTAGTTTGAATGGTTTGACATTCTTTCAGATATGTTGAAAAGAAATTCTTTGTAATTTTTCACTTTCTCACTTGCAAAATGTAACAACAAATGTAAAAATAACAATGTGGCTGGCCAGTAATGGACATAGACAGCTGAAGTTTGCTAGAAACTGGACCAGTAAACCATCATAAATGGCCCCCATGTTGAGAAGTAAGTTCAGGACAAAGATGGTGCCTACATTCTCTCAGTTTTCTGACCGCTGTTGTGTAAAAGTTTTGTGGCCCAATAATATTTGCTTTTGAAAGTATATTGATGACCTTTTTGCAGGAGAAAAAATCAACAGATAACTGATTGTGCAAATTTCCAACTGGAAACTTTTTTTTGGTGCTCAAGCTTGGACTGACAGCAGCCAAATGGATTGACCCACTCAGGTGTAGGACATGTGTGACACTTCCTATTAGAGGGCTCATTGTGCGGGACATGAATTAAATCAGACAATCAGATCAAATAAATCCAAGCAAAGAAAATAGCTCCTCAGCAGGAGCCTGTGATAGTGGTTAGCCAGTTTAGTTTGACATGCTATGAGAGCTGTCTATTTTCAGACACAGATTAGAAGGAAAAGGAAGAGGCATTATGTTGAAGTCCCTCCTGAGGTCATCTTTATCCCGTCCTTGATTTTGAGGCTCATCTCTCTCAGGTCTGCTTTTCTTTAATCAATCAACAGCAGCCTTTGTCTCTTTTGTCTGTGTCTTCTTCCTGACACAAAACCAAACAGGATGCAGGGTAAAAATGCTGCTCTGACAGAATAAGTGCTGATACTGAAGATGTGAAAGGTCAGCAGTATGGATGAGAAGAGAGGCTTGTTCTGAGAATTTCAGAGGCGTCCGTCCATCAAAGGGATTTCCTTTGACATGGAATCGTATTCTTTTGAGAGACCAAGACAGACTCATAGGCAGACAGGCACAGGAACAACTCAACGAATTTAACGCTAGACTGACAGGAAACCGGGAAGACAGTAAGGCAGGATGGAGACATACATGTAAACACATAGACAGACATCAGCCAAATAGAAACTGATACACAAGCAGGCCATAAATTGGCCCATTCATCAAAAAGACAGTGAAACTCTGGATGTCTTTTTTGGATGACGTGGACATAATTTTCTTCTTTCTCTGCCTTTGTGCGGAAAGTAACAGATTATGATGAATTGACCATCGGTTTGAGAAAAAAGAAGGCTCTTAAAAAGACTAGATCACAACCTTTTACAGGACTGGAGCCTATCTGCTTATTTGTGACCAAATTACAGGAATAGCCAGTGTTTATGTCTCAAATGTGAATTCCAATACACTCTACTGTGGTAGTCCCAGTAATATTTGTTGCTAAAATAGTAAAGTAGTGAGTTATGGTATGACTAGGTTTGGGATAAATGAGACAACATTGTTTTTAACAATTTGTTGTTTATTTCTTGTTTATTTCTTATAAGTATAGTGTATTGCCATGTAAACACATTACTAGCTGTTTGTTGCAGCCTTTTTATTTCTACTGATGCCACTGAAAACACTTTTTAGCGCCCAGCTACAGCCATCAGAAGTCTTAAACTGTGGTGAGATTTTCTTTTGGTGTGGTGTTTAAACAAGCAGTTCAGAACTCAGGTTACCTTCATGATAGAGAGGATTGAGTATTGCTCAATTTAATTGCTGCATTTTGGGGGGGTAAGTAAAAACAATCCATTCATTAAAGCAGCCTTACTTATTTGACATGAATTGAATTGACCTTTGAAAATGTTGGTCTGGTAAAGAGCAAGAAATACCAATTCTGTCAATAGACAAAGATGTAAGAGTAAATGTTGTACTTCAGAATTCCAAGACCCTTATGTTTTTAGGTGGACAATCACTTCATCCTTGATATATGAAGGATGAACTGATTTCATTATGTTTCATTTGTCCACCTGGACTGACAGATTAAGTGATTTAGTTTCAGTCAAGTTTACTGTGCACTAGCAAAATAAGTTAAAGGTTATAACTGACACTGAATTGTTTGCACTAGTCTTTGGAATGCCGAATGTGCTTCAAGGGTAGCAGGGTCAAGGGTAGTCTGGTAGCTCTTTAATTTTACTACTGTTTTTATGTCTTTATTATATTTTTGATGGATACTTCTTTGGAAAGAAGATTATATTCAAGCTTTTTATCATTGAAGAGGTGCAAGTCTAGAGGACACCACCACCCTATTCCAGCTTAGTTGAAGAGGTCGTATTGTGGATGTCGTGCTGGTGCAAAAGTGAAGGCTTGGAAATGGAGATATAAGCCCTTTCTGCCATCAGTCATCATGTGGAATGTCAATTCTCTGCCCAACAACAGTGACGAACAGGAGATATTGGTGAAGACTCAGAAGGTTTACTGTGAGTGCAGTCTTATATGCTTTACGGAAACATGGCTGAATCCAAACATCTCAGACTCCAGTGTGGATCTACTAGGCTTCACTCTCATACAGGCCGACAGAGAAGGCAGTTTTTCCTTACCACTGTATTAGCTCATGGCGGGATCTGCATTTTCTCACCAGAGAAAATGAGATCCTAATGTGAAAGAAGCCTACAGAGCTACTGCCTTGCCACCACTTGGCAGGTTAGATCACAACTTAGTTCTTCTGGAGACTACAAACCCTCTGTGGAGGCAGCCCACAACTAAACCCATAGTCAGGAAACGGACACCAGAGGCTACAGAGGCTCTAAAGGACTGCTTTAAATGCACCGCCTGGAATGTGTTGTTGCAAACAGAGGAGAACGGTATGGACATTGACAGACAGGTCGACTGCTTCACTGATTACATTGACTTATTGTAGAGACACAGTCATACCTACAAGGACTGTACACTGTTCCCACATTAACAAATGTTAGATCACTCGTGATTTAAAGGCAATCTTCAATGAGAAGAAGGCAGCCTTTAGAGATGGTGACAAAGCATGGCTTAAATTCAATTCAAGTTGAAGAAGAGACTAAAGAAGGAAAATGTAGAATACAAGAAGAAATTGGAAAGGAATCTACAGCGCAGCACCACCCGTGAAATGTGGGGAGGAATCAACACCATTTCTGGTTACAACAAGAAGAAAAGACAGCCAGTGGCGGGTGATGCTGAAAGAGCTGATCAACTCAATAAGTTCTCTAAAAGATTTGACACAGCGGTCTCACCTACTGGTGTTGCTTCTCCTCCTTCTCTTCTGACACTTACTCCACCTCCATCTCCTCTTCAACATGTGTACATCTCCAAAGCAGCGTCAACCAGGAACTAACCTGGACACATTGGAGGAGGCAGTGGAAGGGTGCACACTCAGGATGTTGGAGACCATTGTGTGGTGCTCTGACCATCCACTACACGGTATCTTTGACCACCAGAGGAGCAGAAGTGGACAGCTCCTCTCACTCCGCTGCAGGACAGAGAGACTCAGAAGATCTTTTGTCCCTACAGCCATCAGGCTGGACAATTTACAGAGAAATACAGACAAATGAATTTCCCCTTTGGAATAAGTAAAGTAATTATGATTTGATTTTTTTGATTTGATGATGCCGACCTTGAAACAAGGTTACTGTTATTTACTTACTTTATTTTACTGTTGTTTACTTATTTTAAATAATATCACTTGCTCTAATGAATGTAACCTCAACATGGCTGGTTGGTGCAAGATATATGTCTATCAGGCTTCCTTGCAGAGGCCCACATCCACTGTCAGGATTGGAAGGATCCCATTTACTCCTCAACGGCCTGCTCCCCTCCTCACCCCAGGGCTCCAGCTCTTTGTGCCTTTCACTGTTATAGTAGACTAATATCTGTGAAATCCATTGCCAGCATTGGAGATAATAAACACACTTAATTCTTACCTCTACTCCATCTGTGCAGTGGAAACTGGGATCTAGCTTCGAGTCCATTGTTATTCTGAAAATGAAAGATATTGGTAAGGCTCTGTAATAGCAGAGTAATACTGTAGCTGTGTGATCTACGAGGTACCATGTATGGAGGGGAGGCTGAAGAATGAAAGAGCAAAACAATACACAGAACCTTGGGGAGAAAATCACTTCTGTCTGATGCATTGATTGCCCATTTCTCATACTCGAGTTGCAAAGACCTGTGGATTCCCAGCGTATCCTAAATCTGACCACATCTCGCAGAAACATGAATAATGGAAGTCCTAAAGGAGTCTCAATTAAGTTTTTATATTGGGGGGGAATGAATGATTCATATCTTAATACCTTCAACACTAAAGAAGCTTTTGGAGATCTCTGACGGATATTGTGTTATATTAGTTATAAGTTATTACCGCCCATTCAGCTGCAGCAGCTCAGCCCTCAAACTATCAAGATTTACTGTCACAGACAAAGTCAGAGAGGCATGATATTGTTATTCTGCCGCATCCATTTATGTTTCATTAAACAGCTTTATAATATACAGTGCAGGCCTAGGATGGATGAGGGGATATGAAGACCATTAATACTAAAAAGAGCAGACAGTGATAGTTAGATGACTGTGACTGTTCCTGTGTGTGTGGTCTTTAACCACCACAAGAAAACATGACACACTCACATATTGTCTCCACAGTCAAACAAGTCCTCCCCTCTGACTGTTGCGATCAGCTTTGCATGATGATTACATCCTCTGCAGTGATTTATGTGGCGCTTACCAGCACACCTCCCTGCTCTTACCCCAGTGGGAAATGCCAATAGCCAGATGAGTTGAATGTTTTGACAGCCAGTTAAGTCCAAGGGGGGGGGGGGGGTCATTATATTGAGGAGACAAGTGGAGAACAGACAGGCCTTTAGTTCATGTCAAACAAGGGTTACCTTCATACATCACGCGGAAATCAGTGCTGCTGAGGTAAGGCAGAAGCATTTTAGAAGAACAGCCTGGCATGAGAGTTACAAAGGGCTTTATGTTATGTTAAACATAAAAATACCATCATTATGTTTATTATCTGCTGAAAAAACACCAGTGGTGTTCTATAGTTCTGACTAACAAGATAAGTCTGGGTTTGCCTGGTAATGAAAAGGCACACACTGAAGCCAAAAACCAACAGAAATATAGTTAGTCTGAAACTGATTCTGATCATGATTACATTTGAAAAAGTTTATGGCAAAAATTGGAAAACCAAAATACATTTACATGTTCTGTAACAATGTGGTACACAAGTCGTCGAAGCTGTGCAAAACAATCACAAGCGACTTTAATATTCTTGTCTCTTTTGGCAGCTCCTGTGGAAATCTTAATCTGGATAGTACGTGCTTTTGTTTAGTAAACCGGTGAAAGAAAGACACAATTTACTTCTAATACATCTTTTAAACCCAGCAGTTTCCAGCACATCAAACACTTTGCTTTAGCCACAACAAAATACATAATTTCTCTAAATCAATCTCTTCCCACTCCACCTGTAACTAGCTAACATAGTGCTCACCACAAACCCTGCCTGTATAATGTAAAATGTCATACACCAATTATTGGAACCCCATTACTTTCATTGTGCAGCAATTTAAATAAATACCTCAGAATTATAATATATATAATCACCCATAAAGATGAAATAAAATATTTTTTTGTTTGTAGAAATCCGAACAAAGTTTTATAGATAACTCAAAAGAAAAATAAATGTTTTCAGTATTTAGAGTGTCTGTGTGTTTTATTAAATTAGGCGAGATTTAGAATGTTGATATTTGCTTTTCATCAAAAGTCGGATTAGAGGAGGAATAATTAACATCTAAAGCAGGGGTGTCCAAATGTTTTTTCCTGAGGGCCACATACAGAAAAGCATCTGAAGGATACCAGTTGACTTGAAGATTTCTGACCTTCTAATGCACCAATATTGGTATAATCAACCAAATGCAGGTAAATGATATTTGATAATTTAACATGTTTGAAGAAAAAAAAATACCTACATCACAGCTCTCCATTAGTAGATTATCATTTTATTTTTTACACATAAGTTATTCATGTTGGCTGAAACATTGAACTTTACTGTTCATTCAGCTTGTTGGATTAATTTGAACAAAATTTAAGAATATAATATTAGTATTATAGATACAGATCAATTTCAGAGACATTATTAGATTCTCATTAACCATGATCAAAAATGAGGCTTACATATAACTTACATATTATAAATATATACATATAATCAATGAGGTGACCCAACAAAAAAGACCATTCCAGAAATACAGAAACTTTGCTAAGCACTAATATTATGTGGGGGGCATAAACCATTATATTTTGAGATTTTGACACAGGCCAATTAAAAATTTGTGGCGGGCCGCAGTTGCCCCCCGGGCCCTAGTTTGGATATGCCTGATCTAAAGGATTCTTGTTTCCAGCTGATCTTCATTATCCCACATTCAGCTATACATTTGTGTCCTTTTTTCACTTTTAGGTGTGATACCCTGAAAGTAAAAGACCCTGAGGTTGGCTGGGTTTTAAAGGATAAACTCTGCTTTCTGTTTACCAAACAGAACAAGATCCATAAAATTGTCACTGCTGAGTGGCTTTGAAAATCTTTAAGTTTCAGCTGGCTGGACTGTCGATGTGTGGAGATACAGTGCCTGAATGTTACCACTACTTTACAAGCTGCTAAAATAAAATCAAGATGGATCACAAGTTAAAACTTTTTCACCCTTCTACTTAACATTTCACTCATTTTAAACTGGGATGCAAAGAATGTGTTAAAGCAGGGGTCTTCAACGTTTTCCAGGCCAAGGACCCCCAAACTGATAGAGAGATGGAGCAGGGACCCCCTACTGCCTTGTAGAAATGTACCTTGTTATTGCATTCACTACTAAGACACTTAAATAATACACAAGTTCATATATTCATGTTTTTTTTGTCACATACAACCTGGTAATTGGCACAGCAGCATAGATTGTTTATTTGCTAACAGATGATTGCTCTGTTGTTTTGCTGTGTATGACAACAATCAGGAAATCTCCAATAAAGATATTTTGCATACAGCCTTAGAGCCTTGATTCTTTTCTCCCTAATCCCCAAGACCTCAAACAACAACTGTATAGCATTTAAAAATAACTTCATAATATTTTTCTGTGTGTTTTAAAAAAAAAAAAATCCGGGGGGAATATAAAAAAATGTCTAATCAACCAAAACATTCGCGACCACCCTGCAGTATCTCTGCTGACCCACTAGAGTCGCGGACCACCTGTTGAAGATCTCTGTGCTAAAGAAAACAAACATTGTAGTTTGGGTTGGAAATTTAGTGCATTCCGGGACACCGCTAATGTAAGAGTGAAAATGTATGTTAAGTTTAGTTATATGGATTCATATGCTTATTGTGCTCTTTCTGTTTAGTAGATTTTTCAGTAATTATGGTAATGTTCATAAGTGTTTCTCTTATCATGTTCAGTGAGGAAAGAGAAAAAGAAAGGGAGAGAAAGATATGGTGTTGAGCAGGGGTGTCAAACCGGTCCTCAAAGGGCCGGTGTGGCTGCAGGTTTTTGCTCCAACCAAGCCGGAGCACAGCTGATGCTGCTAATCAACTGAGTGAAGACAGTTCAGGTGATTTGAATGATTTGATTCAGGTGTGTTTCTGCTTGGCTGGGACAAAAACCTGCAGCCACATCGGCCATTTCATGGATCAGTTTGACACCCCTGGTGTTGAGTTAAATGCACTGTGCGCCGCAAAAGCTCACTTAGAAGTTATGAGACTGACCCTGACCATGTTTGGACTGATTTATTCCTTCACACATACCCACGTCGCTTATATTAACACAAGGACAAATGACCTTCAGAACACAAATCTTTTCTCTCACACACCCACAGGTGTTATCAATTGCTCTCGTGATGTGTGAATGTGAATATGTGATGTCAAAATAAGTCGTCACAATAAATGCTGGCATTGTATGTCTTTGCAAACAGATTTGTTAAATCGTGTCTGAATCACTGCAACAAATTCTTATTCATACCACGTTGAAGCATGCGGTTAAGGTTGTGAAATTAACAAAAAAGAGATGATTATGTTGAGGCAACACACTAAATGACAAGAGTTTGGCAAATTAAACAGGTTTTTGGGTAAAAAAACAAATAAACTTCTGGACGGAGATTGCAACGTTACGTGGAGCGTGACATCAGAATGTGATATTTTTTATCACCATTTTTTTTCAGGTTGATATTAATCATAAGGGCCCCACGGTGGCGTAGTGGTTAGTGCTCACGCCTTACAGCAAGGGCACCTCTGTATGGAGTTTGCAGGTTCTCCCCCTGGGTGCGTGGGTTTACTCCGGGTACTTCGGTTTCCTCCCACAGTCCAAAAACCTGTACCTTAGGTGAATTGGTTACTCTAAATTATCCGTAGGTGTGAATGAGTGAATGAGTGTGGTTGTTTGTGAGCCAGCCCTGCGGCAGGCTGGCCTCCTGTCCTGGGTGTACCCTACCTCGGGCCCCAAGCCGGCTGAGATAGGCACAGCCTCCTCGTGACCCGGGAAGACCTGGATAAAGCGGTTAAGATAATGAATGAATTAATTAATTAATATTAATTATGACTAACAAAACTAAGTTAAAGTAACTCAAAATTGACTTAAGTTTCACACAAGAAAAGGGACATCATGACGTATGAATCACTGCCTCGGGTGAATACTGGTGCCTGCCTACAATATGTTTTTAATTGGTTTTAATGATTACATCGTACACTCCACAGTTTTGTAAAGTGGTCTAATTATGCAGTATTAAATTATGCATTATTATGCAATAGAAAATTGTCTGTTGGAGGAATGTGGAAATGTAGGGGCTGTAATAATAGGGAATAATAGAAGTGTGACCAATCTTCCATTCATAATATATAAAGGTCTTAGTAAAAATAAATACAATTCATTCACACAACATTTTTTTTTTTAATTTTATTTTCAGGCATCAACTGCTGCATTCCAACTGCTGTGAGAGAAAGGCAAGAATGTGATCAGCTTGAAAATCATCCTCTGCATGCTATAGTCTTTTGGATTGAGCCAGGCTGAGGCATGGAGGCATATGAACAAAATATGTCTGGTCTCTAAATGTCTGATCACCTCATCTGAATTATCTCTGCATCAGGGACAAAGGTGCCAATTTTTTTCTGATATTGGTGACTGATAGCGGATGCTTGTCTTGCTGATATGAGAGTGATTCAGAAATGCCATTCTGTTAATTGAGAATGAAACCACTGATATTTTTCTACATTCACTTAATCAATCATGATTAGATAAGTTAGACACTGACACAACATAGGAACTAATAAGCAGGGGACCATGCCATAAAATTACTTTAGAAAATGTATATGCGTTAAGGGAACAGACTCTGTCAATTACTTTCATTTTGCAAGGAGAAAACATATTTACTGTTTGTTCACTAATTTTATTTAGATGAGTCACTTATTTTATTTATCGCTAGTTTTACAGTAAATGGCATACAAAATGAACATCATGCTGAATCTAAGAAAACCACGAACTAGCTATTGAGTCCAAAAAAATCATTATGAAATTGTTAACCAAGGTAACATATCAACATAGTTATTTTTAAGTAATTTTCTCATAGACTTCCATACATCTGGACTTATTTTTGAAAGCAGATTTAAGGTACTTGCATCTCAGATTTAGTTGGTTATGTCATTGTTAGGGCCCCATGGTGGCGCAGTGGTTAGCACTCATGCCTTACAGCAAGAGTGCTTGGTGCCGAGGGTCGCGAGTTCGAAT
>JAOWBC010001052.1:5126253-5137778 GCA_028566105.1 Hypoplectrus providencianus | reverse complement strand
TACCCCGCCTCTGGCCCAGAGCCGGCTGAGATAGGCACAGCCTCCCTGTGACCCGGGATTACCTGGATGAAGCGGTTTGGAAAATGAATGAATGAATGAATGTCATTGTTACCCTGCAAGATTTTTCCCAAATACATTCGATTTTGACACACACACACACACACACACACACATGAAAAAACACATGATTATCTTTCAGCTGGCAACAAGTTATTTAACCCCAAATGGTGCAATGATTTGCTTCCCATTTCTTAAACAACCATGTTGAACGACGTCGCAGAAAAGATGTTGGTCTGTTCGAAAAGGGTTAAATCATAGGCCTGCATCAAGCAGAGAAAACAGAAAAAAGAGATTGCAGAAAACTAAAACTGGGTAAAGGACTGCCCAACAAATGATTTAAAACTGTAAGGATAGTTGGGACCCATTGTCTTCTTGGGAGAAATGTGGCCGGAAAGAAATCCTAAATGATCGTGATCGGTGATCACTTAAACAACAACAACAGTAGACCTCAGAGTTATGCCGGTCAGGTCTAGGTTCAACAACAGGACTTGCTCAAAGAATGAGGTCAGCTGACTACCTGAGTACAGTGAATGACCAGGTAATTCAATCAATGGATTTTTTTCTTCCCTGATGGCATGGGCATATTCCAAGATAACAATTCCAGGATTCATCGGGATCAAGGGTGACAATGTCACCTGTGAATGCATGCTGTAATCAAAGCTAAAGAAGGTCCAATGAAATATTGGAGTGTGTGACCTTGTTTTTGGTGGCAACAGTTTTCTTTTTTTATGGCCAGGCAGTGTGTTAAAAAACTAAATCAAAAGTCATTTTGTCTGGTCACCTATTTATCAGACAGAATAAAAAGCAAACAAACAAACAAAAGCAGGACAAACGAATGCAAGGATTTGTGGATCAAATTAACTTCTCTATTATTCCCTTCAGTCCTCTAGTATAGATTTTCTGGAGTCAAGGACAACTTAAGAAAAAAAGATGAGATGTTTTTAATGAAAGAAGAGCCTTGAGGGATAAACCAAGGACAACAGAAGAAAGCTGTGATTTCCAGAGAGGTAGCATTTCCATTTTCAGAATACCTTCACCAAAAACCGTCAAGGGAAGTTTCAGGTGGTTTGAGAGAAATACTGTACAAGCTAGTTGCCATGTTTACACTGAAAGGGCAAACCTCTGAAGTTGAAAATAGAGTGGTAAATGAAATAGGCAATTTTAAACCTCAATGGAAACAGTGCAGTTAAATTTCATTTCCCCAAATCCAATTGTACCCCAAAGATTTCCTTCTTTTCTGCTTCTGGCAAACATTTACATGAGGCACTCCTCATGAAAGCAGATCGTAGTCTCGTAAACATTTCTCTGTACAGATTCTCAACACCATCCCAGCTGCAAAAACATGAAACAAGCAATAAGAGAGAGAGAGAGCAATATCTCAGCTTGAATGCTCTTGCTTGGCTAACAGCCCATTCATGCTTTGTTCTCATAGGGCCAGACCGCTGTTTTAGCCACATAGCTACAAATCATGTGGACATATTTAGTATTACTAGTATACGCTTTCCAAAGAGTGCCTTACATATTTCTTTCTTTCCAGGAGGCCATTGATATATCAAAATGGTTGGCCAAATTTACCTGCAGACTTAAAACGTAGTATAACTGCAGTAAACACAATCTCTGCATTTACTTTTTCATTTTTGTCACTGCTGAATGTTAGTCTTGTCAAATCAGTTTGCACTTACGCTTCCGTTGTTTTGTGATGATAATATAACATACATTTTATGGGATGAAAAGAGGAAAATGCACTCACAAAATGAATGCACACTTTAAATCATGTGTGATATAAAATAAGTGGGTTATGAAATACAAAACCACTCAGGCGTTATATGTCTGTAATGGAGAAGTTGTTAGAACCGGTGGGACTTAATGAACATCCTTATACAACTCTTCCAAATTAGATGAGAAAATAAATGTTTTGACATAAAAATAGAATTAGTTATTTAATAACTACATTTATTAATTGGTAAGGTTCATAGTAAGATCTCGGTCATGTTTTATAGAAACCAATGTTGCTATTTATTGTTGTGGTTTACAATCCCCTCTGGAAAATATATACCTTTGTTCGTATGTTGAAGTTAACAAGTGGGTGATGGAAACTCTCAGCTGAATCTCACTCTTGGAGGTCATGGTGGTGATGGGAGGTACAAGGCCTGAAGATTACAGTGTTTAAATCGTTTTCAAAAAGTGACATCCAGGAAAATGTGACTGATGGAAGCTGAAAGCAGGAAATCACTGGTGGCATTCAAATTGTTCATTACAGTGTGGGAAAGTAGATGTAACAGGCTATAGGCTGACTGCATAGCATGTAGAAACAACATGCTTTTTTGATCAAAGTCTCTAGCTATGATCTGGGGAGTCATGTGATCTAATCTACCTAGTATAACAAAAAGTTAAACAAGAAAACAATGAATTACCCTTAAACACCAAAAGGGGGCTCACAAATAATATGACATTGCTGAAAAAAATCGAGTCTTAAAAATCAAAGTCCCCGGATTCAACAATACATTGTTTCAAAGTTTGACAGCAACAAACAAACCCAAGGTCATTCAATCACAACAACACACTAGAGGTGTTTTTCTCAGTTTCTGTCACCAGGAGAGTTGTCTACAGAGAACAGAAACTTCGAAGCACTCAGATGTCCTTGGCTAAACTCCACTCGAACTGTCTTATTTTAGACAAGTTGACCAGCTGGCACTAAAGGAAAGAAAAAACAAGCTTTGAAATCCCAGCTGGACTTTATATTCCCAAAACCCTCACTTTGCCTTTTATATTTTTTGTCCTGTGTTAAACTCTGAATTACAAGAACAAAATCCTACCAGCCGCATTAATCAATATTTGGGCACTTCGATGTCGTCTCATGGAAATTATCTGGCATCAACTACTTAAAAAAACAAAAAAAAAAGAAGTGCTTGACTGCATCTGCAAATGTTTGTTGCGACAAGTACCTCCTGCCTTTATCTAAAATTAAATCTTTTGATTAGACATGTCTGAGTACAACTTCACCAATCTGCTTCACTGCCAGAGTGTCTGGCCAACATTTCTCCTAATTACTCTCATATGATCTGTAATAATCTTACAATTAAGAAAGCACTCAGCATGAGCAAGGTGACACACCATGAGTCATACACTTACAAGTACACAGTCTTACTCTGAATGAAAAGTAAATGTATCCTCATGACCGGTTCATATGAAATCTTAGAAATATATAATATATAAATACAAATCTATAAAAGCTCTGAGATTTAATATTTTGGGGGGATTTCAGGGGATTTCAGACCGGCATGGACGGTCATTAGCATAGCAGTGACCAGCTCCAGTAAGGTCATAAGGCCATCAAGAAATAACAGTTTTGAACCCCTAACCTTTTTTTTTTTTTAATCCTCACCTTAAGCAGCAGTTTCATTGCTTAAACCTCACCATTTTCCCTCCAAGACAGAATTTTATTGTGTAAGGCACTATGCATGTTTGTTTTGGGTGAAAGTTTAGTGACCAATCCATCCAACCTAACCTCTTCAGTTTGTCTACTTTGTCTCTCTTTATATAATGTCTTCTTTTCTCCCATCATAATTACTGTAGCCACTCGAACAATATTGACACATGATAAGCTGCAATTATGCAGAATTCCACACAGTACAGGCCAAAAGTTTGGACACACCATCTCATTCAACGCATTTCCTTCATTTTCATGACTTTTCATGACTCATACAATTAAATTAACATGAATAAATGATCTCTTTACTCAGCTGGTTGGTTCTTGCCATAACATATATTCAAACAATTGTCCAGTAGGGCTGTCGGCTGTGTATCTACCTGACTTCTGCACAACACAACTGATGGTCCCAACCCCACTGATGAGGCAAGAAATTCCACTAATTAATCCTGACAAAAACCATTTCAGGTGACCTCCTCTTGAAGCTCAACAAGAGAAGGCTAAGAGTGTGCAAATCAGTAATCAAGCAAAAGGTTGGCTACTTGAAAATAGAATATAAGACGTGTTTTTAGTTATTTCACACTTTTTTGTTAAGTACATAAATCCACATGTTCATTCATAGTTTTGATGCCTTCAGTGAGAATCTACAATGTAAATAGAAAAAAAAGGAAATGCATTGAATGAGAAGGTGAGTCTAAACTTTTGGCCCCTACTGTATTAAAAAAAATGGCTAAACTATTATTGTAATATATAACTATGAAGAAGTATATCAACCAAGGGTTTAGTAGTCAAGTTTAGTAGTGAAGAACACTTCTGGTTTTACTCATGGACCACCCACAGTCATATCTGGCCTGAGGGGATTTTTTATTTTGCTGACAGGTGGCTGTTTGGTGTTTTTTCTCCTCATAGGAGAGCAAGCCAGGAATTGATGTGGTGTGTTTTATAAGGTTTATATATTCAGCTTGAGTGTCACAGGGATCACATGTGTTGTCCCCTGATACCAGACCTGTGCTGTTTCTATAGAAACAAATGCATAAGTATTTTCTACCAGCCTGGCAGTAGGAAAAAGGACCATATTTGCTTCTGTGGCGCAAAAAGGCAAGAGGGTGTTTTTTGTTTGTTTGGAAGGCTGTTCAGAGGTGAATCACCATCATTTTAGTTGAGTGACATGATTTCTGACCCTGACAAAGCAAACTTTGCAGAAGTTTTGTGGGTAGTTTGAGTGTACTGCATGCTCACTGTGATATGTTGGTGGTTAAACCTAAGAGGTGAAATAAAACATCAAATATTGATGACTACATGAGCCTACATTTAAAGTTAAAGGGGACCCTGCACATAAAGTTACAGCGTTTATATTAAATGTGGACAAAGTTTCAAATGATGTCATGAATGAGTTTAAAAGTAATTCCTACTGATCTTTTCTCTGCTACAGGCACATAAATGCAGTATTTACATCACATACCAACTACATGTTGCTATATCAGAAATTAAAGTGTTGATTTAAGATGTTTCTTATCTATTTCCAATCGCATTTCTGTTTTAAAATGTTAGATTGTGCATTGTTGCTGCCCAGGTGTTTGTGCCATCAGTCACTGCACCTTGGGGAATAACTGTTACTGATTTTGGCAGAATTTTCAATCATGAATATTTACCAATAAGAGAGAGAGAAAACACAGATGCAGAGGACCCAGAATCACTAACAAATCAGATTTTTTAAATCGGTTTAAATAGACACGATAGGCACAATAAGTCATCATTTCAGACGAAGGGTAAATAAGAGTATGTGTGCATGAAACGTATGTGTTTTTTAAACAATACGCTATATTCTCGTGTTACCGTGTTACATGTTACTGTGTGAAACGAGGGGTCACCCTGAAACTTTGCATGACATGTCAACTTTAATTAAGGTTTAATTATTGACAATTTTATCACTCAGTGAATCAGTTTGATAAAGGTTAATCTATTTTAATCGAGACTGTGTGCATATGGTTGGATTGATTGTAATGCTAGCATATAAAACCTATCCCACAACCAACACAAACACAAAAATCTCTTTCGACTAACAAACTGAAATCCCCCAAACTGACTTGCATATTTTACACACGGGTGATTACTTCTAGATTTCCAGACAGCCAGCACCTCCCTGCAGTGTGGAAGCTCACAGGGAGCACAGTCTTCAGAAAACATCTGCTTTGTTTTGTTATAAGATCTGCAACTTATTTTTTTTTCCACACAGCATGCTGGAGGGCTCACACTGGGCCAATCTGAGTAAGTGTAAGAGACAGAGAGAGAATGGAAGAGCATGTGGGAAAGCATGTGGTAAGAAATCCCTTCGCATCACATTACCAGCCAGTTTAGCTCTTACATTTGGAATTCACGCTTGTCTCCATGCTCCTTTTAACGCCTCTGTAGTTATCAAATCATTAATTAAGCTTATGTCGAATCTGCCCGGAGAGCCTGGTGTGGGAGAGAGATACGACTGCAGGCACCACCAGCCATCTGCTTTCAACATGCTGATGTCGCAGGCGATCAGTCCGAATAGGCCCTCTGTCCAGGCAGAGCCAGAACAAGCTTTTTGTCCCAGCACAACACTAAAAGGGCTTTTTCAGAGCCTGATACTGGGCCACCTGCATCAGAAAGCATCCCAGTATAAAAGACCATGGAGACTCCTCTTTGAAATATAATTATACACACAAAAATAGATGAACGATGCAGTGCACCTGTACAGACGTACCATAACATGCATTTAATGAGCCCTCATGGGAGCATAAACACTGCATAAAGGTGAAACTAGTTTCTCATGCAACATACTTATTGTTGCAATTTGTACCAAAAATTGAAAGGTAGTCACTGCAGGCTACAGGCTGCAGGAATTGGTTTGTTGAGGAGATGGGTTTACATAAGTGTAAACATTTTTTTTAGTACCATCATGCATCGTATACCTATTAAACCATCAGTTTTGATTGGAATATTGCTTTACTGAAGAAAGTCTATGTTAAGGCTAAGGTATGATCCAGGACTCTAGGGTCTGATGACATATTGAGGTTCAACTGGTATCTTGTTAAATAAAAATGTATATGTGGCAAAAACAAACAAACAAACAAACAAAAGTGCTTGTATTGTTATGACTTTTATACGACTGGAAAAGTTTGACTGTATGAAAAACTTTTAACTCAATTGAAAACACATTGGACCTGTGGTAACATATGCAGTGAAAGCTTCCAAACTGTATAGTTTCTCACAAATTGTGTATTTTGTCTAAATTAGTGGAAACACGATGGTGCAAATAAGACACCAATATTTAAGAAATGTCATGTGGCAGGACTTCTGTGACACCATCAGATAATATTTTGTTATCTTTCATCATCAGCCAGTAGTTTAATCCTCTAATTTAACCTCAAACAAGATCTGCATGAGCTTAAGCGTGTGGGCAAATTTCATAATTGTTTCTTGACAATATAATAAAGCAACAAATTACTGGCTCCTGTGGCACATTGAGATATGTTGTCGGATATCTTGTTTGCTTTGCCTTTTAATTCTTTTCATTCAGGTCCTTTCATTCACACTTGCAGAGGAGCAATCTGGACTGGCTGGACTTTCTGGGTTTCATATTTTCTTTTTCCTGTCAGCTCTAGCAAGACAAACTCTGGCTAATTAAATTAGTATTTAAAATTGAAACTACTTAAATGCAACTTGAATGCTCTGTTTCTTCATCTTCTGTGATTACTACAAAAATAAAACAAACAGAAATATTACACATATTTAACCAAGGCTCTGATTGTTTCTCATTAGCGTTTCCTAAAGCTTGATAAAACTTTAGTTAGCATACTTATTGACTTTCTGGATCCCTAGCCAACACTGAGGCTTGATAAATATCCGTCCAAAGAACCTAAAATGTCTTAACATGATCATCAAGCCAATTTTAAAACAATCTATAATTTTTTAGATCCATGATACAGTTTTGTTTTCTGATATGTTTAAATCTTACCTTCAGGTTGAAACTGGCTGCATCAGTCAGTGTCATATTTATCTGGCTTCAACATCAGCTAAGAACTGAAACGCAATATTAAGGCTGGATGCAAAGTCACCGCATTTGGTGAGAGTGAGAGTGTCAGGACAAGTTTCATTAGTTAAATGTGACAGAGCTGCAACATTGAGATTCAGTACAGGTTTTGATCAGAGCTGGCATTATTGGCCACATTTCATGGTCTGAATCTTTTAAATTCCATTTCCTTGCCAGCTAATGGAGGATTGCAGGTGACTGCGTAGACACTGAGCAGCACTCTGTTCAATGTGTGTGTGCCTCTTAGTTTTTTTGTGTGTTTGGTGATGATAGCTAATCCTCACAATCTCAGATCCCTTTGAACAATGAAAAAGGGCAAAATCAGAATAAAGAGGCTCCTCAAAAGCCTGTCATACAGCATATTTATTTCTAAAATGAATATGAGGCTTCTATCGGTTTCCGGGGCGATCTAGAAAGTCTCACCGTATCCCCTATTCATGGAATCATTTCCAGAATACCTGTTGAGTTTATTTCCAGTTCCAGGTCTTTCCCGTGACACGAGACTCACACTCAGTTCACATGACTGATAGGATATGAAGCAACCTTCAGACAAGAGGTATAAGTGATTGAAGTGGTTCAATTTCTTATCAGAACTTTCTGCTCCAGGTGGAACCAACCAAGATTACCCCCAAAGGTTGCCGTGAGGGACACTGAATAAGACTCATAGTTGCATCAACTTGACGCCCTATAAGTCAGTGCAGGCGATCGTGGATCCAAACAGCCTTGTTCAAAGTGACATCGGCTGGATGAAGATAGGAGCTGTCAGCTCTGTGGCAGCATGAGAAAGTCCTCGACTTTTTTGTATGAGCTCTGCTTTGAAGCAAAAGTTCCTTTTCTAACTTGATCTCTGGATTCCATCTAAACATGTTGGTCATGCAGACCACTGAGAGTGTTTTTTTTGTGTTTGTTTGGACACAGTCCTACAGACACGTGTCAGCGACATCTGAGTTTCTTCACACTGGTCCGTGACTGTAGGAATCGAGTCTTGCAGGTCACAGACTGCTTCCCCTGCTATAAGTCTATTTAAGTAATACGACTGCCACCCACTGGAGGCTTAGACTAAAACCATGTGAAAATATGATAAACCTAAGATGCTGATTGCTTTTCTGGTGGCTTTTATGACCATTTACTTACCTTCATCCTATTTTAGCATAAAGACCCCCCAAACCTCCAAAATAGCATTAGCGAAGGGCTGTGGAACCCCTTTTGTAAGATGTCTCTAAAAATCCAGAGCGCTTCATGACGGGTGCAGACTATTACGAGATCACCTACAGCTTATCACATGATGAATAATACCTAGTCTGTCATGCAATTTTGAAGATGGTCACAGGAATAAGATTTCAAAATGTAAAATACTATTTGAAAATGTTTTATATTAATACACATAGTTCTACATTTTGAAATAATTTTCAATTGAATGAGTTCCCCTTGGCATTTTGAAATCAATGCCCTGGGGAACAGTTACAACTGACCTATTGTGTAACAGTTATCTCCCTGCAAAGGTTTTACAGGTACAGAGGATACTGAACATAAGTGTTGCTATTTAAAAGGGGCAGATCTCTCTGAAGTCACTTGCAGCACTTATTAATCAGTATGGCCTTTGCTACATCCATACAGTGTATTGGACGTGTTAATTTCTACCACGATCCATACCACAGCAAAAAACAAAAGTGCTTTTTCTCCATGCTCAAAAGTCATTTCAGTTCATCCCAGTGTCCAGTCTGTTCTTCCGCAGGATGCAGGATTTCCCTACAGATAAAATGATTGTATTGCTGCTCACACTGCAATGTCAAATGCCATACTATAGTGCCCCCTGCTGCCTAACTGCTGTCATTATATCACACACATAAGAGTTTTACTCAGTGTCATTTGAAAAATATCAGAGCAATAAAACATTTTTTTTTAATGTGCAATTTAATGTAAAAAGCCTGTTTGGTTCTGATGTGTTTATAATAAGCTGTAATTATCTCACTAACTGCCAATTTTACAAACAACATGAAGTACATTTGGTACTGAATTTATAACCGAGCTTGTCTCTGCTGTCCTCACTCTGGATCCATGTTTATCAACTGGTCAGCCAAAGAATCCTGTCTTCTTTGCTGTTGAAGAGAAGCAGAGATGTGTTCTGCACAGTGTTCTCATTGTGTTGCATATCTATTTTGTGAATTATTCTGAATTATCTCCTCGCTCATTTTTTGTCCTAACCTTTCTCAGAAACAGTATACACCGCCTCCATGCCTCCTTTAATGTGGTCAGTTACATGACAGTGGAGCAGCCAGGTACCAGAATACTGAGGACGCATTTTCACTGTCTGAACAAGAAAAAGATGGGAACACCAGTGTTCACAGCAATGATTACAAGTTGCATTTTCAAATTTTGACACCTGCATATTTTACTGTTAATGATGAATGTAACGCTTTCTCATATTGCCAGCGATGAAAAAAGTATTTAGATCATTTACTTGAGTAAAAGTGCAGAAATGGTGATATATATATGTAATGCCAGAACGATCATGTTTGCATGTTTTGAGGTTTTACCTGGAAGGTGGCTGGAAACAGCTCATACACATCAGTACGATGAGGTCCTCCACCCAGCTGTAAGGATAAGTGGTATTTATGTGTATCGGTTTGTAAAATGTGGAAACATATTGGCATGCTTCACATGTTTTGTATTTTGTATTGTTTCAAATACCTTATATTCCACACTGTGCCCGTGCCAGTGTGCAGTGTGTATGTCTACTTCATTGCCCATTCCCATCAGGTACCAGTATACCTTATCACCCACCTCCATGTTCAGACCATTCAGATTTGCATACATATAGCCATTAATTGCTGCAAACACAGAAAACACAAATACATATTGGAGAGACAATATGGACATTTGATCTAAACAAAGCAACAAAATATATCCTCCCATCTGTTAAACATGATGCAGTTCATTGTGTGCATGTGTGCGTCTCTGTTTATCTCACAGTGCATCTTGTTGCTTTCTATAAAGGTTTCATCGTCCTTCAAGTTGGCCCGAGGGTTTCTGATGTGGGTACGAATATTTTCATCCAGGTACCTGAAAAAATATATCAGACAAATACATTACAAAATATTGTGATAAATAAATGTCAGTGTATCCTTTTGGCACTACTGTAAAATAAGAGAAAAATAAACACCACGGGCAGTGACGTACAGCAAATGTGTGTTTTATGTGACCAAACAGGATGAATGAGGGCTAGGAGGATGACATAATAACTAAGAGATTTGTAAATGACTATAAACTTCACTTTTGGGCAGCTTGGAAGGTATAGCTGTCATCAGTGGTTCAATTCCTGGCCATTGCACTCATGTTAAAGTGTCCTTGAGCAAGATGCTTAACCCCAAATTGCTCCTGAGGATTGTGGCATCAGTGTGTGACCGTGCTAAGTGGTCATGGCTCCTGATGAGCAGGTGGCACCTGGGTGAAAGCTGAGTTTGAGAGGTTTGAGAGGACGAAAAGACTAGAAAAGTGCTTTATAAATGCAGTCCATTGTGGATTGATGAAATACTCCAAATGTAGTCAAGTTTAGAAAGACAAGTTTTAAGAAGAATCAGTATTTCACATTAGTGGTTTGCTTTTTCAAGCACAAATGAAAGTTGACAGTGTCACTGCATTGAGCAGGCAGCAGATATTTCAGACCATCTCAAAACCACTGTATATGAAATCAAAACATTTGCATGGCTTGATATAATGACGTACAGTGAATAAAACTGTTACAATGTGTCTTTAAGATTAGACTTTACTTACCAACTTTCATTCTCATCAAAAACCAGGAACAGCAGGGCAAATTCTTCTACTTCTTTCTTCACACCAAGAGTTCTGGAAACAACACCGTTTATGAAACTGCATATAAACTGGATGTCACGAGTTTATTCATTCATTCATTTTCCGAACCGCTTCATCCAGGTAATCCCGGGTCACGGGGAGGCTGTGCCTATCTCAGCC
>JAOWBC010001052.1:5101962-5120092 GCA_028566105.1 Hypoplectrus providencianus | reverse complement strand
TTTTCCTTCTTTATTATGCATTTTATGGCTGGTGCGACTTGTACTCCGGAGCGACGTATAGTCCGGAAAATACGGTATATGAATTTTTTTTTTTTTTTTTCCTGCAGAGCATCTTTGACATAGCTTAAACCCCAGCCTAGCCTGGATTACCCATAATTCCAAGGTGTTGCTCCTCTGGGCTGCGTAGCATCTTTGTTGTGAAGGTGGTGTCAGTGTATTCCACATAGCGAACCTTCTTATAGCGACTTCCAATACGGTTCTGACTTCTGGTTACAAAGATCTCTGCTTCCCTACAATACAAACACAAACACCAGAACAAATTATTAACAGGTGACATACAGAAACATTAACATTGCCCTGGACATTCTCAATGAATGTCCTAAGAAACCAACCCATCAGTAGGGAGTGTAGGGGCGTAGTCCCAGACTTCTTCTTCAGCAGCAATGAAGAGTGGTCTGAGCTCACCGTGTGGCCGCGGCTTGTGGACATTGGGGAAACACTTCTTGATCTCAAATATAGCTTGCATCCCAGCTGGATAAAACCATGAAGTAACTCACAAACTGATACTAAACAAACGGCACAATGATACACTTCGGTGATATATATTTAATCAAATTAGGAAAAGGGTGATGAGAGCTCACCCATGAAATGGTCATTGACAGTGCAGCTCAGCAGCCAGTGTCCGGGGTTATCTGCTACCATTTCAGCTGTACTGCTGGAGGCGGGGAACAGACTCACTGTGTCTGTGTGGTGATTCTGAACAGTCAGGATCTGGCCGTGGAAATGGACTGAATGCATGTCCACCTGTTTTACGTAAATCACATTTAAACTGTGTTTTTGACCAGCTCCTAGCTAACACCAAGACATGTACTATGTGCAGCCCTGCAGCTGAAGTAGAAACACACTAAAATACAAGCAATAACAATGTTAATGAAAAGTTATTGTTTTTTCAACAATCTGTCAACATAAACCATACTCTAACTGTAGAGGGAGAACAAGTGCCGTCTTGATATGCAGATGATAGTGCAGGTGCATCAGTTGATCAAGATCTAGTTTAAGTTTTACTCTTGTGATGTATAATCACATAAAAATATTTCTATTTTAATTCATGAAATCCTGTTGTAATTCAGTTAACTGTTAGCATTCATAATGATCTCTCGGAGGAAAAGCATGCTCACTTGCATCCTGCTAAATAGGATAGGATATCCTGCTACTTTTGGTAAACTGCATCTAGCAAACTATATGATGGAACATACAAAATATGTTTGCTGACATACCAAAAAGTATGCTAGAATGGCAAACATACAAACAAGCCCTCAGAACTTAATGCAAGTACAGCATCATATTCATATTTTAGATTTTAACTTTCATTTCATTTGATGGATCCAGTAATCCATTTTCATGGCATTATTTATCATAAGTTTTCAGTTTCATTCTTATTTTGAATTAGGTTAGAAACCAGATAAGACAACCCTATGTGGGCTGGACTTGGTCTCTTCCCTCTCTTTTGTTCAGTTTGGCCAGCCCATCAGCCTTTGTTAGATTTTGTTTGGTGTGATTTCGTTGATTGCTGACCAAAAAAATAAATAAAAAATCAGGTCAATTTTCTGTTACCCTTTGACCTTTTCCAATATGTTGGGCCCTCATTGCAATTTCAACTGAAAGTCAACCCAGATGTCCTGTTTTTGAATCAGACAAAATGGGAATGGGTTCAGAATGGGTTTATATACGGAGAGAAATTTGCAATGAATCAATTTTGCATATGTTTTCATCAATTTTGAAAACCACAAACGAGTAAAAGAGCTGGATTTGAAACTTTGAAAAATGTGGCCACTGAATGCATTTTGTGTGAAAGCAATGAAAAATGAGCCAATGTATGACAGCAATTAGGAAAATAACTTAAAAAAAATCCCTGTACTGTCAGATAATTCTGGCAGAAAACGTGTTATTTACCTCATTGCCCAAGGCCATCATGTGCCAGTGGATTGTGTTACCTTGGCACATGCTCAATCCAGGAAGGTTGCCATACAGAAAACCGTTTATACCTGCAATTCACAATCACAATTAAAGATACTTTGTATTTGTGTATAGTGTTCATGTTTATGGACGAGGGTAATACCCCACACCGTGCATTTTGTTGCTCTCTATGAAATCTTCGTCCTCCTTCAAGCCTTTGGCAGGACTTGTAATGTGAGTCCTGATGTTGTCGTCCAGGTACCAGCTGAAGTTTTCATCTGACACCATGAACAGCAGAGCATACAGATAGTCCCCTGACTTGTCTCCATGTAAGTCCAGAGTTCCTGGGGATGAGAGGAAAGAACATTTGCAGAGAAAAAAAACTTCATTTGCGTGATTGCTTTAATGCTATTTAAACTACTAACTGACTAAAATTCTTCATCTGGTTAAAATATTAAGTTAACAAGATCTAAAAGAAGTCAATAACAAAGCTGAATAAAAACAAAGTTATGTGCATTTCTGGCAGACAACCACAATGCTGACACATGGGCCAAGGAGAAATGTACGGTGACCCGGAAGTGTCAGGTGATTGCAAACTCGAAACGCTTCGCAAAAGCAAAAAGCACATAGCACATTAGCTGCAGCACAAACGCAAAAATGCCACAACACAAACTCAAAAGATCATCAACAAAAGTAAACTTACAACAGAAGCAGAGGAGAAGCACACCCCTCAGCCCCCACTACTCTGCTTTCTGTCTGAAGCTTTAAAGAAGCAGTCATTCAGAAAAGATAGCTTTTTGGTGTCAGGCTAATCGTTAGCCACTAACATCAGCCTGTCCGACGGATAAGAAGTTGGACTATAGTTTTACACTACTTAATTAACTGAAACCATAATGTGCTCATTAATATTACTATTTAATGTGATATTTTGATAGAATGTTAGCCATTAGCCGGCTGATTTTGGACACAGTGACGTTATTTACTTTTGCTGAAAGCTAATGGTACAGCTCACATGTGTACGACTGGCTAACGTTAGACAGACAGACAGCAGAGTGGGGTGATGGCTGTGCTTCTCCTCTGCTTCTGTTGTAAGTTTGCTTCCGTTGTCGATCTTTTGAGTTTGTGTTGTGGCTCTTTTGCGTTTGTGCTGCAGCTATTGGCACTCGTGCTTTTTGCTTTTGCAAAGCATTTTGACTTTACAAATCGCATGACACCTCCCTGCCACCGAAAAAAAAATTACATCAAAGACAGGAAGAAATTAAAACAGACACTTTGATACATTTTAATGTGTACAATGTCTATATTATATCTTTAAGTAACAGTAGAGAAGTATTATCCACAATAAAATAAAATTAGAAAGGCACCATCAGTGCTCATTTTCATTTTATCGTTGGTTGTAGGTTCTAGTACCTTTCTTACATACGATGAGCGGTCCAATCAGTCCTGAGTTGATGTCTCTTGGTGGGCAGACATGAGAGTGGTAGAATCTGGTCATGCAGTTACTGTCCTGTGCTGTTGGGCTGTGGCTCTCAGGGAGGGTCCATGAATATCTCACTCTTGCACCAGCAGTAACCGAGTCATCAAGTTTTAGCTCTGGAGTAGTACCGTCTGGGTACAGGGCTCCTGAAGAGGCCGACACAAGCACACAAAGTCACACATCTATCCGTCTCTTAATGCACAAATCTGTGCATTAATTCATTCATTATTCCTCACCCTCATTGCCCTTGCTGTAGTTCAATCCATGTGGGTGGATGCTGTAAGGTCTGGATGCACTATTCTTGAGGTGGACGACCACTGTGTCTCCCTCCTCAGCCATAAGCAGGGGTCCCAGGAAGCCCAGCCAGTCCGGCTTCGTCACCTCTGTCCTGTAGGTGGCGTCGCTGTACTGTTTATACACAGCCTTCTTGTAAGTGGATCCAATACGCTGGGGACCTCTCTGTAAAAACACTGCGGCCTCTCTGAAACAATGAACAATGGATCCGATATTTTCATTTGTGACTTAAGGAAAGGCACAGATGTTACTAATGGTGTTATGAGTAAGTCTACCACCGTTATTGCATTACATACTTCTTATAGATTTATATATGACTACAGGCAAAAAAATGTAAATTTCTTTCTTTTTACCAACACACGATGAACCAAACTACATACTGTTACCACAGTCCAATCTGGAGATCCACAAGGGAAATTTACAACTAATTGTGTTGTATGGATGGCGATAAAAAAAAATATTATTATTTTGTAATAATATTAAAAGTTAATTTGTTTATTTATTTTTTTGGTGGAGAAGATATCAGATTTTCAATTGGCAGCCATCATTGTGCCAAGTGTGGACTAAAGAGCAACATCAAGTAAACATACAGGACTTAAAAATTAGTTTGCTTCTTGTTACCAATGACAAATCTTGCTCCTGAATTTTGCGGGACCCAAGCAGGGTTAAGGCCGACTTCCGACTTAATCATTATCAACACAGTGTGCTGTGCATGTACTTACTCATCTTCTGCCAGAGAGCGGTTTTGAATAACATTTATCCCACTTGGCGCATAGTTCCAAGACACCTCCTCTATTCTCAAGAAGTACTCTCTCGTCATCGCAGAAACACATGCTGATGCACAACAAAGCAGCAACACTGCCCTCAAAAACCCCAGCTGATGCATTGGGAAGAGTCCACAGTTTAACTGTCAGTGTGGAAGGTGAGTCTTTGTTTAGGTTCAGTGATCCAGAGGATGATTGTGATGCAGACAAGCAATCAACAGCTGTTAGTCAGTCCATCTGAGAGACGTGTCCTTCTGCATGTCTATATACCCCCTCAGCTGGCTGCTGTGAAAAGCAGAGACAGAGCGGTCACTGACCAACACCAGAGATAACAGAGAGGCTTCTGATGACTCCCAGACTTGCATAACAACAGAAAATGTTTATCTATGCAGCCTCAACATTTGATATCACATGCACACATGAAGAGATATGATTTAATGTTTTTTTTTTTTTCCTTTATGTCAGAATCTTGAAATCGATGTGCACATTATGTTTGTTTTTGTACTTGTGGATATGCAGCCAGGAATCAGGTTTAGTCATGTTAAAAAAAAAAAAAAGATTGTAGTAGTTTGTAGTTTGTAAACTTATTTTATCAACTAAATCAAGCTAACCAACCTAAGTAGTTTTACCAAAATATGAACAATCATCTTTGCATTATCTTTATTATTTTCACTGAAAAACGTATTTAAATTAATTTTAGTTTGATGAGAAAATCTATACAAAACAAACAAAAAAACAACAACAAGAGAATATTACCTTTAACAAACAGTTGGCCTCCTGCAATTTGGATAGTGCATTTTTTCATGTTGTAAATTTCAATAAAATGATTAATGACGCTGATCTCATAAGCTGGCAGCTCGAGTTTGGGCTCGAAGCCCTTTCCCCCAGGACATCTTTAAAAACAAGTGTGATTTATTGGGTTAAGTATTTTAATTACTCTCTCATTTGAATTACTTTAAACTGCCTTCTGAGCTCTCCTGACATTGATCAATAACAGGCAACTCTAGAAACTCCAGGACAGAAAGTTTAGTCTGAGATTACAACACACAGGAATAAACCTGCATGATCACACGTAAGCTAACATCGCATGTGTCAGAGACGCTCCTCCTGTGTTATGGTGAGTGGGCAAAAGAACATTAGGTTAAACCATAGGAGGATGCCACAAAAGTTAATAGAAACATTTAATTTATAGTAACAGTTTGCTGGAGGGGAGTCAAGCATGCATATAACAGGATTTACCACTTACATCTGTAGGGATATCAGGGTAAAGTGCAATGACCGAGAGCGGAAAAAGTTTGACAAATATCAGCTTAAATGTAATGACTCCCTGGATGCTTAAAATGGAAATAGTCTTATTTTATTTAAGGTTACTCTGACAAACATACATTATAAAAATATGGCACTAAAATATTTATATAAAATGTCTGTTTACAGTGATCTAGCTCCAAGAGAGCTAAAGAAAAACAATTTACAACAAAATACTCTGAAAATGAAAACAAATGTACATAAACACACACGCACACACACACACACACACACACACTTCTGTCAAACTGGATGGAAAGGACACTTTCTGGTGCATCAAAATGATTATGTCAGCCAAGATGCTGACAGACAACAAAATCATGGAATTCTGCATCTTTTCTTGCAAAGACATTGTCAACAATAAAATTATCAAAAAAAAAATATCATCTTACATCTTAATTAGAGAAGTTTAGCGACATTGATTTGAATTGTTTATGCAATAAAAACGGTTGTGTAGTTGTTGGGATTATGTAGGTTTCCAGTAGCAGAGTCACAAATGACAATAAAGAAAAGGAACAAACTTGGCAATAACAACAGATGTTTCATGCAGTGATCACTTATCACCTAAGTGTAAAAACACGGTTATGTGTCTGTTACTTCAGTGAAACCTACTCTCCCATATAGCTATTTTTATGATAATTACAATACATTTCCATTGATTGATGGATGCACACATATACATAATAATTGTCAAATAACCTGTTACATTGAAATATTGAGACTTGCTGCAAATAACATGTTCATCCTTACTGATGATGAATTTGAGGCATGGTGAAGTGGAAAGTTTAAAGATTAAAATAAAGTGATGACACTGACGTGGCAATCAGGTGACACTGCATGTGTGCTCTAGCTGTGTCTAAGTAAAGTTACACTCACACCCACACATACACACACACTGTGGGGCAACGAGGCTGTGTGTGGAGACCTCTGCACACACATATACGCATTCTGCATCTGTATGTGCATACGTGTTGAGTGTGTGGATTTTTCATGTGTGCACTTGCACATGTGTCTCAGCAGGTGAGTCTACATACACATATGCATTCACCTAAGCATTTAGACTGTATTCCTGCTTGTAGCAACAGGGCCGGCAGACGGCATTGACTAAGCCGCTTCCCAGCTGTAAGAGACAGATGATGAACTCCAGCACGGCCAGGCCCAGTAACACACACAGCAGAGTCACGTTCCACTCCACAATGTGGACCGGCTGAAGACAGCGTGACCAAGTTTCTGGTTGTAAGAGATACCTGTGATGCAGAGAGACAATTTAGTAGACAAGCAATAACAGACGGCAGCTACAATTTTACCGACACAATGTTATATGTCAAATACGTTTAGTGTGTTGTAAATGCAGTTTTGAGATGAAATGATGATGAATTTGATGAAAGCAAATCAACCAATAATACCAAGTTATTTGTCATTCGAAAAAAAAAAAAAAAAAAAGGCAAAATTTACTGCTTCCAAATTCTAAATTAGGAGGATTTCGAGCATTCTCTGTTCTATGTAATTCTAAATTGTATCACTTGTTGTTTTAAACCTTTAAAAATTAAATCAGTCAAGTCAGTCACGTCAGTCGAGTACTCAGATTACTAGTTTGTTTTAACAAATAAGTTTTGCAATTATTTAATTGTTACTATGTTAAAGCGTTTTTTTTATTATTATTATTTTGTCCATTAAAATTGGGTTAGTAGTCTCTAGCTCATGAAAAGTAATAGAGGGATCACTTCTTATTACTCAGCCACTTGTTGTGCAGCTCAGGACTATGCTTCCTTCAGAGGGCCACCCAGCCAATGCACTAGCTGAGCCCATAATTCCAGTTTAGTGAGCCTCTAACACAACTTATACGCTGCATTTATTAAATGTGACATTGTCAGTAAAGGAGGAGGACGTGTAGCTAAACATTTGACTAACAGAAGTGAATAACATATATCAGATATCATGAAGTTAGCAAAAAGTCAGCGAGTGCACGGAGATCAGTAGTATTTTTGTATGTTGAGGTCATGTAATGTGTAATCAATAGATAAATAAATAGATTAAACTGCATGTTATGCCTTCCATGTTTTCTATTGAGAGAGTTGGTCGTTTGGTTATTTCTTAACAACAGAAGCATGAATAAGCATTAAAATTAGGCATCCTTATTCTTTACTTTCAATAAATAGTAACTTAGTATCAAAACCAACTACTCTTCTGAGTAGTTGGAGTAAGTAAAGTAACAAGTCAGTCTTCAGAGCAACATTCCCCAACACTGAAACTGATCGACATCTGCTTGATAAATGAATGAATAAATGGGATAAATAAACTCCATCCTATCATACACACACAGCACATTGCCTCCCTACCTGCCCCCCTGGTCTGCAAATGGGTACGACCATCCAAAAGAAGTGTAGCACTGTGGACCCTGCACCAAAGCGAATCCTGACATGACGAAACAGTAGCCTGAGCCCAGGAGGCCGACTACAGCTGCCAACACCGAGCCGCACATCTGAAGAGAATTACAGCAAGACAAATTGATTGAAAGAATGTGCATGTGTGCCTATGTGTAAGTGACAGTTTTATTTATCTATTTTCTCTGTAGAATACAGAGGCAGCTGCAACACACACACAGACACAAACACAATCACAGCTGTCCTTGTGGCTCAAGTGGTGTCAGCTAAGCTCACTTTGTTGAGTGTTAGCAAACAATGGGTCCCTTGTTGAATCATCATAGCTGGATTAGCATTAGCATTCCACCTCATAAAGACACAGTGTTGGCTGGCTTAATGGCAACTGTACAGTATTATTCTCCAAGTGGTGGGAAAGAAACAGTAAAAAATGGGAACACTGTGGAGTTGCAAGTGATAAAAGCCCCAAAAGCCTGCAATTTGATTTAAGAAAGGGGAAAACAGTTAACAAATAATGGTCTTGTGTGTAGTGATCCAGAAATATGAACACAAAATGAAGTATTGGTTTTTCAATTAGAGAGAAACTGTTGGGGAAATAAGGATGTTTACAGTCTGTATAAACACAGTAATGGGTATCTCTACAACAGCATTAGCTTAGCATCAATATAATCACACTGGAGTTTTTGGTGCTTTGAATGTTATTTGTTATTGTTTAGTTTCTTACCATTAAACTCTCATTCCAGCAGCAGCTACATTTCCCCAGGGTGATGAAAACCACAGCTGGAATCAGCATCTGGAAACACAAGTGTGACATTTCTAAGCAGCAGTATTTATTTTGATTTTATCACAATATATATTATTCCCCCATGAAAAAAAAACAAACAAAAAAATCTCTATTAAGTTAATCACACCTTGAAATGTTTGATATTAACAAGCATAATAGTATGGTGAATAGTTAGCTGTTAGCCTTCATAAAATAAGCTAATAATCATATCTTGCTTAGGATAGATAGATTATTGGATAGATTATTGATCCTGATTTAGTTTTCTTGCAGTTGCCTCGAGTATTTCATATCAATACCAATGAACCACCATCCAAATGACTAAATATGAATCATATTGAGATCATAACAAGATCAAAGGAGGATGACAGGAGATGTAGTATAAAGAGTGATAAAGTTAGGACTTATACCCATTGAAATATGAAAAACTAAATAGTGCGCTGCCACTCTACCTTTAGCCAGTTTTCCCGGTGGCCACTCATGGCATGGTAGAGAAATCTCAATGCAGCCTAAAAGCATTATCCATTATTCATAGACCACATTGACAGAGACACCATTTAGATACCTCGATAAAATTGACAGGCTACATTAAACCCAAAAACGTTTGATTACTTTGTGTTGTGAATATTTGATCCATGGGTCTTTTTGTATTTGTAAAAAAATTCTCAAGCCCAGAAAAGCCATTTACAGTCCACAATATTAAATCCATGGGCTGGGCGGGAAAAACACTACTGTGCATATTTTCATAATACACAAGTAAATCAAACAGTCATACATGTTGTTTGACTCCCTGGACAATAACCTGTTCTGTTGTTTATGTGTGTGCTTGTGTTAATTTTAAAAGAGCCCTACAAGTCCACTACATTCAAAGCAAATCTATTTAAGCAGCACATACACACGCGTCCAGCACTTTCTATCCTTAGAGCCTTGTCCCACGTGTCAATCGCCTTGCTTGTTTAGAGGCGTATTGTTAATCTGGATATTACCTAAAAGCCTCATTACATAGGAAGTAAACAGGTGACAATCGCAGCAGATTGCACTGTTTATTTCGCACAAGAATCAAATGTTTGGGGGCTGTTTTAAAAACAGTCAGGCAAAATTTTCAGCACTCGTAGAAGTACTTTGTTAACTGTTCTTGGGCCGCGCTGTACTTTTAACAGTATACTGGCACATGCTAACAAAACGATTAATATGGTGTGCTAGCATGAAATAAAACAGAGATGAAATTTGATGGACATTTTGTTGGTGTATATAAAAAGCTAGAATTGGGATTCCTCCTCTTCAGACAATACACTTCAGTACCAAATTTAATGACTATTAATGGAATTGTGTGGAGGCCCTAACTGCAAAGAAGGGAGTAATAATGTGAATCTGGCCTTTCTTTGTTTTAGAAGTCTAGTCTCTAACTAGCCCATCCTCCCTCTTCCCTCTCCTCCTCTTTCCTGTGCTGTTGTCTCTCTCCCAGCAGCCAAGGACTTAAAATCATATCCTAACAGAGGGAGGGAAGTTCCCAAGGTCCCGTGGATCATAAGCATGGCTACATACACATCCTGGATGCCCCCCCAAAGTACTGTCATTTTGTGGAGGCAGAGCAAGAGGCCAACAATATACACGGAAGTGTGCAGCAAGAAAGAAAGGGAAGGAAAAATGAGGGAGGGGACAGAGGGGAAGGAAGGGAGGGAGCTAGAGATAGATTTCTCTCAGGGGGGTTTAAGTTGACTACTTAGTGTTCAAATGTAATCTTACTCAAATAAAAACACACACAAATGACAATAAAGACAAATGAAAATATCCAACTGCAATAACACAGATGTTCATACTAACACAAGAAAACAAAGACACTACTGTGTATTCCTGAAATAATAAGCAAAGCTGCTATTTACCTCAACTTCAGCAAGAGATAAGTTAAGGTGCATACTAGAGACCTTTATTTCTGAATTACCCTGCTTTAGATGTATCATCATGCTTAAGTTTAAACTATGTTTTGTGCTCCATGTCCATTTGCTTCTGTTTGATGTCAATACAAACTTCCTTCCAGCAGTTCACGGGACATAACCCCCTCACCTTTACTGTGAAACATCTGCAGGAAGTGTCATTCACAGCATATGAAAGGGACATTTGAAGTCAAGCCCTTTTTCTCTCTTAACTAGTTTTCTAAGAGATACTTCAGGCCAAAATGTTCAAAACCCATTGTACTTGTTTTGACAGCCTTCAGCTCAATCTCTGCAGAAACAAAAGGTTAGGTCCTGCCTTTCTTGCATGAGAATAAAAAATGAGAGGCTGAGAAATGCCTCCTGATACCTACTATAATTGTGTAAATGAACACACGCCTGGTCATGTATGTAATTTACATAAATTACACGTTTATATGTAGAATATATCCATTACAGTGATATGCTAAAAAGTTCGGAGCCATTTTTAACAAAAGGAAAGCTTTATGTACCCAACACATGTGCACTGCTAGTTGAAAAGGGTAATCGTGTGTGGTATTAAGGAGGAACAGAGCAGAGAATGTGTTTTCCCAGACTAAAAGAACAGCTCCTTTCTGCTCAGTCAGAGCATAAACCCATTAGATCAGCAGCATGTAGCTGAAGGATTAACTGCAAATTCACACAAAACTCCATTGTTCTCAATGACCAACTGTGAATACACTCAGACTGAATGGTACCGAGGGGGACACAATTGACATTTGATAATATCTTTGTCTAAAAGTTAGGTTTAATTAACCAGCAGTATACAATCAACACTGTGACGGATGCTATAGTTGCTAATGGACAGTGTCTCCTGTTTTTTTTTTTTTTTACACTGAAGACAGTCTGTATTACCAATGGATAAGAGATACTGGCTTTCAGTCGAAGCAGCTTGGTTATGATGCTTATTCAAAGTACTCTGTGGTCAGTTTTAGTGTCACCAGGACAAAGTGCTGTGAAAGAATCATATTGATTTTTAGTTTCAATAAGAAACGTGGTTTTATAGAATCTTGTTACTTTAAGTTTCGGTTAATTTTTCCTTCTGGGGTGACTCAGTTCCATCAAGTGGAACAAGTGACCTCAGTTAAACCCCATCCACATTGATTTTGTCAATTTTATACACTAATATATCACGATGTCCCAATTATAATCAGTGTCAAATCTTGCTTTGTTTGTTTCTTTTCTACTTTTTAACCCGTATAAACCCATATAAGCTGACATGTGACTCTTTCTCATTTGAAGTTTTCCTGTAAACAAACAAATGCTTTCTTGAATTTCTTGAAGTTTTGGATGATAAATCAGGGTTTGGTCTAAGATGTTCTGATACAATGCATTTTTCTTTTTAGCTTTTTTGATTGATTGTCAGAAAGAACTTATTATATAAAGTAAGAACAAATTGTAAATAACCCTATATATAAAAAAAAAAAGTTAAAACATAGTTGTCTCATGATATTAAAGTTGAGCTTTGAAAGAGATGGAGATATCCACACTAGATTTTGTTTCGGCCAATTAGAAAAAATGAGACCTTAGTGTGTGGTTGTCCAGTCTTCAAAAAATGTCACTTAAATGATCAGCACCTAATGTTTGTTTTTATGGTCACCAATTATCTAGATTTCACCTCAAGCTAACAGGTCAATGGACAAAAAAGGGGGGACCATAATAACAGTTGAAATTCATAAGCTAATTCCAAACATAATTGCAGTTTTTACTCACCAGGCCTCCCCCTCCACCTAGTCCACCAAAGTACCAGATGTAGCTGGCCAGGCGGTTCTGCTGGATGTAGGTGATTTCTCCCATGGGAAACAGCAGCAGTAGGTTGGCAACAATACAGCAGAGGGCCAGAGGCAGCAGGGCCAAACCCAGAGACCGGGCAAAACCCACCGAACAACACATTGCTCACTGGAGGACACACTCACAACCGTAGGGAGGAGAGGAAAGAAGTGGAATGGACCAAGAACAGCAGGAGAAAGAGAGAAAAAGGGGAGGGGAGGGAAAGAGCAGCTGGGGAGCCAGGAAACAAACGCAAATGACGAGAGCCCGCTGTGTGTGTGTGTGTGTATGTGTGTGTGTGTGCGTGTGTGTGTGTGTGTGTGTGTGTGTGTGTGTGTGTTTCAGAGATTTTCCTTTTTCACAGAGGGTGTTCTGTCATCACAGAAACATACTCACAGGAAGGGTGCTGACCGTTGGCTGAACAGAGCCAGAAATATGAAAGTCCCACAAGTGTGTGTGTGTGTTTCCTATAGCCTTTTAGTCAACCCGGGCACACACAGCACTCACTCACTCACACTTAATTTCCTCCAGAATGACTGAGTCATTAAACAGTAGACATTTCCCCTAATCTCCTGTTTTCCATTTGATATAGACACTACACCGCATTACTCACATTATCATCAACCGAACATTTTGTCTACAGGACATAAGAAAATAGTTTCCAAAAAGTCTATCACAATGTCCTGGAGTCACAATAACTATAGAATGCAATTGTAGTCCAAAAGTAGAAATAAAAAATAAATACGCATATGAAAAAATAAATAAATGTAATTTAAAAAAATAAATAATATAATATAAATAGTATAAATATATAACATATAGTTTAAAAAAAGTTAACCATTTTAAATATATTTTGTATATATATATATACCTGAGGCACCTCAATAATCAGTTACTGTTTTTATATTTTTACACACACACACAAAAGTATAAACATATTTCTATATATATGAATTTCCATTTTTCATTTATGTAGGCCACAAGCAAGTTGTGTTCTTCAATTAAAAAATGTGCAGCTTATAAACATCATGAAAATTCACATTTTTGTCAACTTAAATAATACCATATGAAAGTTTACAGCCTGGTCCCATAAAGTCTACAATTTCCAAAGTCTAGCTTTGATTTTGCCCTATCTTGACTAACTTGCAATTTGAAATCTCCTGAGAAATTTTGGTTTCCAGCCTCTCATTTACACTTGGTTCCTCGCTGTTTTCAGACGAAAATGTCATAAATGTTCATAAGACCTTAAACTTAATAGTCTGTTTTAGCTTCATTGTAAGGGCCAATATATGGTTTTTGGCTCCATTTAGACACTTATTCCCTTTTTTTGGTCAACAATGGCTTGTTTATTAGGAAAGGTTGCCGACCGCTGAACTAGATAGTGATTAATCTCAATTATCTCGCTGTGAATGCTCTATAAAACAAAAGTTTTCGGAAATCTTCCCAAATCCATAATTATGCAGTGACACTTTTTCTAGGTCAAATCATAAAACAGCTCAGCAGGTCTATGTGGGGCAATAGGACGTTACGTGCCTTCTAATAATGCTTTGGAAAGCCACAAAGACTGAGTATGTGTCCACATGTGTCTTTCAGGGGACCTGCATGTTGTGAGCTGCTTTATAATCCAGGTGGAATGCACCACATCCAGATAAACTGCACTGTAAACTAGAACTGGCCACGAAGGACTTTCTCGAACAAACGGTTTCCCCAGTGCTGATTAAGACAGATTATTTAAAACAGAGTTGTGTTTAGGTGACAGAACACATGGCTCTTTAAAGAGGAAATGGCTGGTACCAGGTACGGTTTAGAGCTTAAAGGTGCTTAACAATGGAACCCAGATTTACAGATTTACACTTCTTTTAGTCATTATGGCCCAACTCCCTCTGGAACTCACAACCACACAAAATTAGATCTTCTACATCTGCAACTCCTTTTAAACTCAGGCTAAAAGCATTTTTGCTTCAGCAAAATTTTGCTTTTAATTTAGCTTTTAATTTCCCTTTTATTTAAACTGTACTCACATTAAATTGCAATACATTTTCATATTATGTTTAGAGATTTGAATGTTGTAATACCCTATCCCATGTTATGTATACTTTTTTCATGTATTACAATGCCTACTTTGTTTTGTTCGCTTGCTTCGCTTTCATTCACTGAAGCACATTCAATCAATGTCTGTTGTTGGACATGTACTATGGAAATAGTGCTTTACTAGATTTGATTCTGGCAAATGTGGCTCATTTGGTAGAGCAGATTGGGAAGTCGGTGGTTCGATCCCTGACTGTGGCGGCCTACTCATGGAAGTATCCATGAGCAAGACACTGAACCCCAAATCGCTCCCGATGCAGTTTCCAATGGTGGCACCGTGTAGGGTAGCCTCGGCCACCAGTAACAATGTGTGAACGAAAAGGAAAATGAGTGCTGTCTCGTTTCTCACAAAGACTAAAAAAGCTCTATATAAGTGCAGTCCATTTACCATTTGATTTTTCATGGTGGTATGGGAGAAATGGCCAAAAAATAAGCTAATCAAATTCACCAAGAGGAGCTGTGAATACACAACCACTTAACCCAAGATTATGATTTTGGTTTGGTGCTTGTCAGCAGAATTACAGAAAACCAAAGGCCTGATTTTCATATATATTACAAGGTCATATGACAAATCAACATCTTCATTTTTTCTTGTTCTTGTGACAGAGAAAAAGCCACAATTTGTAAAACAAAACACTGCATTAAAACATTTAACAGTACTTTAAAGCACAATGCCAACACCCTCAAGTACAAATGACTCTGGACTTGAAAAAGTGTCCACTTCTTTTTAAAAACTGTGCCTCTCATAATTTTCATGAATAATTTGAACCGATTATAGCACATGAACAGGAACAATTGAGAAACAATCCAAACTGAATCAGTTACTCTTAAATTTGTCATTTGTAAAAATGTACAAAACCATGAATAGATCCAACATATTTCAAAGACCATTTTAATATGGACTGCAAAATCAGTGAACATATTCCACTTTAAACTTTAGCAACATGATTCAAACATTGCATAACACTGATTGAATTGATTCCAACAATTCACCTTAACCTGCTTTGTTTTGTAAAATATCACCCAAAGAGTAAGGAGGATTATATACCGTATTGTTGTCATTTCTAGAACAGCAAAATCTAATTAAAGACACTGGAGCAGATAATTATCTCAATCAGAAAAGACAGGGTTTAGCAATTTTATGTCATCTATTTGTTGTTTTTTTCCTAATTTGTTGTTCTATATGTAAGAGCAAACTAGCTTATAAACAAAGCTCAACCTCAAGAGTATATGAGACGTATGATGCGAAAAAACAAAAAACAAAACAACAACAACAACAACAACAACAAGAACTTGATGAAGTCATAAAGAGTTATTCTATGATGCTGTGCAATGACTGCTTTAAAAACAAAGTTGTTACGTTTTTACAGGTTATTAAAATGAATCTGGTGATTGAAGAAACTAAATAATAGATGTTCAACATTTTCAGGGTGATATAATTTACAGTACATGGTATGGCACTCTGTGATCAGTTTATCTAAATGTTACATCAACAGGCCAGAGGAGAGGAGAGGAGATCGTGTTTGTCTAGTATCCCTGAGCACATCCATCTGCTCTGGGGTCTGATCCCGCCCACAGCACTCTGGAGGAATAATCAGCTTGATGAACAGAGGGGTTCCACCAATTGCCCACTGTGATGATCTGTCCCCGCCCAAACTGCGACCTCTTGTGGCCTATATGTTGTGTAAAAAGACAACATGGAAAAACTGTCAACATTACAACAAACATTACAATCTTCAGAAAAACCAAAGGGCAGCAGCCAACAGAGTGATGCCAGTTTAGGGAAGAGGAACAAATAAAAAGATCCTGTTTCCAACAGGAAGCAACAGGTTTTATAGGTTTTGTGATCTCATATTACTGATTTAAAACTAAGAGTTATTTCAGCCACGGTGCTGTTTATGGCCTTTACTATAATTCAATGTAACCGTTAAGGTAACACATTAACTTTTAAATGGGACATATGAAGTGCCTGTTCATTCAGTCTCATTTTACAAGGTTATAAAACATAATTTTTCATTTTAAGGATAACATCTGAGATTGTATTTATATTGCAGTTTGATTCAGTCTTCCTACCTCTTTTCTGTTCTGTTAAATGTTGCCCAATGTGTCCCATAAAAGTACCAGCAAGAGTGCCTTCCATTTTTAATATACAAATTATAAACTGTAGAACTCATTGCCTCTCGATATTAGAAAATATTACAATGGCAAGCTCACATAGTATTTTTCAAAAGGGAATTACAGACCTTTATGTGTCATCTGGCTTTTAATTTGGAGTCATTTAAAATCCTTAGTTTTTACCTTTTTATCACTGGGCTGTATATTATTTTCATGTCTGTTGTTATATCATTTTATTCCAAAGATTTTCACTGGCTGATTTTTTTTTTTTTTTTTAGCATTTTAAAGCATTATTGTTACATTTTTATTGATTTTATTCTTCTTTTCGTTTTTTAAAGAGGAACACTTTGGGCTGTATGCATGTATGAAAGGTGCTGTAAAAATGACGTTATCAGTTACTTCATCAATAAAATACACAACAAACTCAAATCAAATGTTTCTCTTTGCCAAGTTTCTGTAGTTCTCAGTTTGTGTTTTTTGACTAAATAAGGGAGAAATCGGTCATCTCTGTGGAACCATGGCATACTTAACCTGTAAATAAACGTCATGGAGCTGCTGCAAACTCAAGTATACAAATAACTTAAGTTATTTACAGAAGTACCTGTGACTGGCCAGCTGACCTTGTGGCCTCGTCTTGTCAGCTCCTCAGCAACTTCCTGGCTGATCCCTTCCTCGAGATTAACTGACCACTGATCAGCTAGACACACACAATGTTAAATCAGCATATTTATTTGATATAACATAAAAATATTTTACGTAAGCAAAGGACACCAACAAATTAATAAAAATACAAATTAGGTTACATTTTACAATGTCATCTAACAAAGGAGAAAACCACCACCCTGCTACCTACATAAGTCAATATGTGGCTATTAAAACATTAAGTTTGGTATGTAATCCCAGGATCGAAAGCCTATGTGTGTTTGTTTTAGGAAGATGGTGCATACTTGTGTGGTCATATTGTACATAAACTCTTGGTTCATCCAAAGCTTGTTGAGGATTCATCCCAAACTCCAACATGTTCAACAAAACCTAAACGTAAGAACACATAACACACAGGCATTTAATCATCACATCTGACTCCACATTTTAACCATGATTACAGCCAGCTGTGTCCAAGTCCATCCATCCATCCATTTTCCGAACCGCTTCATCCAGGTAATTCCGGGTCACGGGGAGGCTGTGCCTATCTCAGCCGGCTCTGGGCCAGAGGCGGGGTACACCCAGGA
>JAOWBC010001052.1:4970634-4982801 GCA_028566105.1 Hypoplectrus providencianus | reverse complement strand
GACAGCGACCTCTGGTGGATGTAGTTATTATGACGAGGGCAAATGATTGAGTCGGGTGACGAAGAGAAACAGTTTGCACACTTTTTCTTCATACTTTTAGTATGTACCCCTACTGCCCTAAAAACGGATGAATGAGCAACCTGTGGTAGTACAGCTACACGTGGCTCTGTTCAGTGGCTCCCTGTGGCTTTGACAATTTTACTTACTCGCACTTTTAATATTTGCCAAAATAAGTGTGTGAGTGTGTCTGATCCAAATCAAATCTCTGCTACTCACAGGTGATGAATACATCGGGGCTGGATGGGTAGCTGGGCCCGGCCTGGTTCCAGGCTGTGACCTGGATAGTGTGCACCTCTCCACAGCTCACTGGCGACAGAGTGCAGGAGCTGGTTGTGGAGTTACAGGTGAGGTTCAGCTCACTCTTTGCACGGTACTCAATGGATCCCCAGGCATTAGGGTCGAGTTCCCAGGACACAGAGAGTCCAGCCATACCGTTACTTGTCACGACAGAGATGTTGACACCAGCTGGTGTTGGAGGTCCTGTTCAAAACAACGTAAACACATAAAGGCACGCCCAGCCTTACACAAGGCCTACTGGCTCATGTAAAGGCAGTTTCTGAATACAGGCTCTGTGCATTAATAGATAAATCACTTTGATATCCACACAGTTTGTTTCATTGCACCTAGAACTGCTTTATAATAAAAAAAAAAAAAGTCATGGAAATATGGCTTTTACTATATGGGAACCTAAATGCTTTTGAAAGTGTTTCTGCATTTCTCTAGGACAAGGTATGGTAATGTGTGTTTCTCTACCTGCACAGTTACAAGTAGAGTAAAACATTATATACATAACACCTCTAAGTATAATAAAACACAGTGAAGTAACTCCTTACTTGTTGTCTGGTTGACATATGGACTTCCTTCTCCCATTCGGCCCTCTGGGTCCCAGGCAAAAGCCCTAATAGTGTAGGGAGTGCCAGGTTCCAGGCCAGAGATGGTCAAATGGGTGTTGGAGGTGTTGTGCATAGTGTTGGTGTTGGAACCAAAGTCGTATACAGACAGGCTGTACTGCACAGCGTGGGCCACAGGGGCCCAGGTCACAGTAATGCTGTCATTGCTGGGAGAGGAGGTGGAGAGCTCAGGAGCAGGCAAAACTGTGGAGCAGAAGAAAGTTTTACATGATATTTTTTATGGCATAGGCTCTGTACATTTGTACTTGAAGATGTTTCTTTTGTTGATCTTAAATATTATGTGTATTATTTTACTTGTTATAAAGCAGGCCTCTTTGTGCACTAAACTTAACACAAGAGTAAAGTTTTGAGGTTTCAGTCTGAAGTCCTACTTTTGTGACTTATGTCTGATTCAAGTCTCAGGTCTCAGGCCCCTGTATAAAAAGTTTCCATTTGTTCACTGTCTAGATGAGAACATTTTGTCAGCTGTGTGACTTAGAATTTTGATTTGAAAAGGTTTTTGTTCACACAATTTGTCAAAAGGTAATATTTTTATATTTCCAGTATGTCATTATTGCAAAGAAAGGCTATGTTATAGTTTATTTATTGCCAAAAAAGAAGACGAAAAAGAAAAACCTAAATTAGTGAAATAAAATGAAATCAGAGACAAATGAGTGAACAACAAATGGTGGAACTGCCTGTAGCATGTTCCTTTGGCTCATGCGTATCAGATTTTCCGAGCGGGATGAGAGTGACAGCAATGCTCTCAGGATGAGGTCAACCCATTGTGTTTAACATAGAAGGTCAGGTTTAGTTACCACTGATACAGGAGAGGCCCTGAGGGACGCTGATGCATTTATTGGGAAATAACAAACCTGGTTTTGCACAAACACCCAAGGTGACGTGTGTTTGCATTCACCTGTACTGTTTATGGCGGCTCTGCTATAAGACAAAGAGGCAGATCAAGTGACCTCTGCAGAGCATAGGGAGTGATAGGAAGAGTACACAATGTTTTCTGTGAAAGTGTGACTAATTTATACACATAAACCAGACTTTTTTTTTACTGGATACATTCATGAGGTTTCCATTCTCAGTTGTAGTGGTATGATTTTTGACACATAAAGATAACATTACCTGTCTTTCCAGTCACAGGGACAGACGGCTGGCTCTGGCCTCCATTATTCACAGCAATGATGCTGAGTGTGTACTCAGTGTAGGGTTTGAGGGACTTGATCTCAGCGGGGGAGGAGGACACTGTGTCTTCTCTGTGGAAACCATTGGCATCCTGGATTCGTATGATATATTGAGTCGCCCCTGTCTGTAAGTTAAATTCCACCATCAAGGTCTTGCTATCCTTCGGCTTCACTGTCTGGATGGGCTCCATCATCCCAGGGGCTAAAATAGGCACAGTTAGTTCAGATCAGAGATCACATCCAAGAAGAGGACACAAAATGTGAAAGATTGAATAGTAGGAGTGCAATTTATCAGCAGTAGCTGGCTGTTAATCTAATTTCAGGGATAAAAAAAAAAGGGATGACAACATATTTTGCCTCGCCTACCTGTGCACATTTGACAAAAAGTTGCATTGAATGTAACAGTTATTTATTTATTTATTTATTTATTTTGTGCAACTAAGGATGCCTAACCATAACACTGTTTAGCATATTTTAAATTGTGTAAGGCTGGCCAGTAATTCAGGATGATGATTTCTCAACTTTCAGTAAAATCTTATTGTGATATAATCATATAATGATATAGCACAACTAAGTCTCCTTAATACACACTAACAAGCACAGGGTGATATGACGATATCATAAAACTATAAAAATATCTATAACATATACTCCCCCCTCTATCACTACGTCTTAAAGATTGTGGCTGAACTGTGCAACAGTAATATTTATGTATATTTAACAAAGCTGTAGTGAATAGTACAGATGCTTATTTAACATATAGTATGGAGTATAAAAAGATTAAAATAGGCTCTGCCAAGTTGTTATTTCACAGAAAATATATATTTATTGAATTAAAACAAAACATATCAGGGTATGTATTGTTCTCAACATGAGACCAACACCGGGACAGAAAATAGTTTTAGACTTTTTAGACAACAAAGGCAATACTATATAATTTTTTAATGGAAGATTAGGAAGCACGAAATACAATATGTTTTTTGAGCAATACAGACTAGACACAAGTGCAGGTTAACTTACCTGAGGATGACACAATAGTTGAACTGCTGATTGGTTGTTGGTTTTGATCCAAAGCTTCAACTGTGAATGCATACACAACGTTTGGGGCCAGAGTGTTGACAGAGCCCATCACGACGTTTGGACCAAATGAAGCAAAAGAAATCATCTCGTTTGTAGAGTGTTGGGCAACAGAGATCTTGTACGAGCTGGCTTCAGGGACCCTGGTCCATCTGAAAATCGCATGCTTGGATGATGTTGAGATCATATCAGTTTGGAAAGCTGTTGAAACCGATGATAGAAATTGAGATCATTATAGTTTGTTCAGCACTATAAAGAGGTGGATTGATACAAATAAATGTATGACATGATCAAAGTTTTTGTGCCTTTTTAGTCTTTTACCCATATAAACATCTAAAGTGGACGTATGGTAAAAGAGAATATACAGTACCTTGGGCTGTAACCTGCAAATTTAGATGGGAAAAAAATTATTAACAATAGTAAAAGTTAACTGGCAACTAATTTAAGTTACTAATAGCCACTTTACCACAAATAAAGTTCCATTGCATTGCATCTTTACAACATTTTTGACAAAAATTTGCTATGTATTACAAACAAATGTTATTTTATTACTATACCTGCAAGCATATGCCCAGCAAGATTAAAATCACCAGCCGCTTCAAGGTGCCCATTCTTCTCGTGTGTCTGTTAAAACGCTCCTCTCACTGTTTCTCACACTTCACAGCTTCTGTTAAGATTTTCACTGTCATTCACTCTTCACTGTTTTAACTTTTTTTTTTTCAACATATCTGGTGTCTGTGTGGGTTGCAATACCTGCATCTGGTCCCTCCCACTGCAGCCAGATATCCACTCAGAGTGGAGCAGAAAGACATACCTTGAAGCAGGTTTGGATTAGGTAGCATGAGAAGGAAATACTTATCTCTAGGCATGATATTCAATATTCAAACATGTAGTCAAGATACCACAGAAAAGGGTGTGTAAATGAGTCCGACAAAGGAATAAGATACCTTTGCTTAAGGCCTCAAACCTTACCTTTTACATTGAGGTCTGAAAGGTATGGGTACATTTACCGAAACCGTTGACTAAATATATTCTGAGATAGGAAGTGAACTTTAAAAGAAAGCATGTTAAACTCAAACCCCCCAAAATGTGTCTTCATAAGTCATTAGTTGTGGTAGTAATTAGTAGTTCAATGCATATTTTACCATCTTGATTGACTGAAAAATGTTTGATTCCAGTATGTCAAAAAAATAAAATAAAAACTTTAACAAGAAATTTGGACTTGGTCTTATCCTATGTTTAAATTTCTGTTTTGAAAATATTTGCAGCACATACTTAATTATATAAAGCACCATTTGCATATTTAAACGGAAAATTCCTGGAAACTTGTAATACAAAAGAAATGTCTAAAGTAGAATATATTTTGATGAAAATATTTCCATATCATTTTGAATGCAGGACTTTTGCTTGAATTGGCAGTTAACATTTTAAAACTATATACAATGTGTAACAGATCTCTATATAGTGTAAGAAAATGATCTAACCAGTAGTGGTTATAGTAATTAATAGAAAATAGATTTGTGTATTACTTAGGTATTTTTGTGTTGTTATTAATATGTTACTTACTTTAGTTCAATTTTATTTTCGGTATTTACTGAGTAAATGTTTTACGCCTCGTGGTGACTGTTAGGTCTAGAAGATGAAAACTTGTAATCATGTCTCCTGTTTGTACATGCATCTTGTTGAAGAAACTACACCAGCGTCCCGTCGCACACTGATGACGCAACAACGTCGGATTGCGAGATTGCAAGGACACGGGACAGGAAGAGGCGCAGAGACAAAAAAAAAACAAAAAAAAAAACAAGATGGCAACGGGTTCAGATCACGGTCTGAAAAGAATAGTTTGGAAAAGTAAGTTAACAATAACAGTTCACCCTTTGTTTATTGTGCATGTCTAACAGCGTAACGCTTTGTTGTTATAACACAAAGCGCTGTTAAAGTGCTGTTTTTGTTAAGCGTTTGTGTCTTTTTGCATCTTGGAATGACACTTAAGTTTCATTCTGCTGTTTGACGCAACGGAATTTTACAAGCTTAAATTATTGAACTGCAACAACACGAACTGCATTTAATCTAGCACGCTATCCTTACTTTATAGAAAGGGACTATTTTATTACACTTCGGAGACTGCTCGGGGTGAGGTCACTTTCTCTCGCCTCGAGCCCCACCTCATATGAGCAGGCTAACGATAACACAACAAGTAACGTTAGCCTAAATAAGTTAACCTAGCTTTAGCTTTAGCGTTAGCGTCATCAACTTTTCAAACATGTCGAAGTTTGTTTCCTCTCCGGAAAAACCCTTGTGTTGCTCTTCTGTGGTAAGAGTGAGGTTGTGCGTAAGATGTGACAGAGATCACTGTATGTGGTCGAAAGCTTGTGTTGAGATTAAAATAAGTAAGCACCAAACGTTACTCAAAACTGTCAGGTTATCCCTGAGATACCAGCACAATGGCCACTAGTTAGAATAAAAATCTTTGCTAGCTAGTTAAAGTGTTCATTCATTCACAGATATTTATAGTTTAATACTTATTATAATACTTTACGTTTGGCGCATTGTGTTGTTCATTCTGTTCTTCATGATTTTCAACCCGATTTGTTTAATTTATCAAACACATGTATAAAACAAAATCGAAAAATTTAAATGACCCAATCTTGTCGTCTTACTTCTGTGTTGTGTCCTTGCTCTCACATCAGATTTACCCCAAAGCAGCATTAAATGATCACAATCAAAACAAACTAAATTAATATGAACGACTAATAAAATGAATCACAGTGGTTTTAAATACAGATTGGTTTTGAGAGTATGGAAAGTTTTTGCGTTTTACCTTATACATTGTCTTGATTTTACTCTTTTTAAACTAGTGCAAACCCTGTGGTCATTTACATATCATGTTTTGTGTCTTTTACAGGAATAAAAGACACAATCATTACAGATTGCAGGAAATCTGAAGTATGGAAGGTAGGATAATCTTCCATGTACCCAGTATTATGCAAAGATTGTTACTACATGAAAGGATGAACTCCACACTACAGATCTAGCTTTTGTTTGATTGTTTCCCCTTCCACTCAAACTAGACTTTTCTGCAGTGTGATATCTAATTTGAATGACCACTATATTTTCTTCTTCATAGATATTGATTCTGGACCAGTTCACCACCAAACTCCTCTCATCATGCTGCAAAATGTCCGATCTGATGGCAGAGAAAATTACAAGTAAGATTTCTCAACAGTGAAACTCTGGATCTCTGTATATGTATATGTATGCAGCTGCATGTTAAAGCAAATATGTTGTTTCTTTAGTTGTGGAGGACCTGTTCAAAAGCAGAGAGCCTGTTCCAGAAATGAAGGCGATCTATTTCATGTCACCAACCGCTAAGGTTTGCCATTATAACCCTGTTATTATGAAGAATTCACAATCAAGTTTTGATTCCTGTGTAATTTGATTCAAATATGGTGTCTGTGTCTTTGTGCCAATCTCTGCTGTGATTTTTTTTAACATTTTTATTTGATTTCATAGTGTGTGGATGCCTTCATTGCCGACTTCAAGTCTAAACCTAAATATAAAGCAGCATATGTTTATTTCACTGACTGTAAGTAACTTGAGTTGCTGCTCTATTTGAATATCAAACTAACTCAAAAATCATGTTTTAGTTTTTGTGTGTGTGTTCAACTAATAGCTTTTTTTGTTCCACAGATTGTCCAGATGACCTGTTCAACAACATGAAGCTGTACTGTGCAAAGTACATACGAGTCTGTAAGGAAATTAACATGTCCTTCATGCCACAAGAGGCACAAGTGAGTGGTTGCAGAGTGGGTTTTTCTGGGTTCTTTTGTAATGCTCCATTTCCTCTTTTTATCTAGACTGTTGCATGCTAACTTAGGGAAATCTAGGTGTTGAGTGTCATGTTGCTGCTGGGAGGAAGATATTTGCAGTAGTTAGCAGGAATCTGTTGGGTGTTGGCTGCTTTGTGCAATGATGTAATGATGAATAATATCACAAACTTCTTATTGTGACTGTGGCTCGGCAACTTTAACTTCTTTATTTTATGTTCATAATCAGCTGTTAAGTTGTTGAAGAAGAAAAGATCAGCAGATCAGACCAAGATGGCTTCATTTGACAATTACATGCAGATTCTTCACTTAGACAATACATGTCTGACTGTGGTGTGTTGAATGCTTTTCAGGTGTTCACATGTGATAATCCGGGGGCTTTCCAAAGCATCTACAGTCCCAACAGTCAGAACAAAAAGCAGACACTGGAGACACTTGCAGATCAGCTCGTCACACTTTGTGCAACGTTGGACGAGTACCCAGGGGTCAGATACAAGAAGTAAGCCACAGAAGATTTAGTTTCTCAGCTTACAACACACCTCAGCCCCCAAGCAGTGACCCTTTATGAAATCTGTTATCTAACTGTACCAGAAAGGAAATTAAATTTAAATATAGTTTTAAACCTTGCCTTGGCTCACTTTGCGATAGCTTACCACAATCCAAGATAGAAACAAAGCCAAACAACAGCATGGAATCTCTGTTATTATCTTAAAGAATAATTTATTTTTTACAACCATATACATATAAAATGTAGCCAAACACCTGTGCAAAGGTGTCAGTATGACAGTATAAAACAAACAGAAAATATAATAAAAACAAAATAAACACTCAACTGGGGTGATTATAGCTACAAGCTACAAAGTTACAAACTGCTTTAAACCGTTAAACTGCCCGCCAGTTCTGTGTTTTAAAATTGCTTGCTCTAGCTCATGAAAAACAATGTATATCATAAATAGAGACAGCAACATGGAGAATGCCAAGACCCTTGCGGAGTTGGTTGACACCAAACTGGCCCAACACTATGAACTGGATGACAGCGGCAAGAAAAAGGTGAGATTCCTGCTGGACACAGAGAATGTTGGCAAAATAAACAAGGTCTTAGCCTAGCGAGTTCATGTGAAAGTAAGAAATTTTGTTCTACTGGAAGCTTTTTAAAGAGGACAAAATTCCCTCTTTTGCCTTAAGCCGTTTAAATTAATGTCTTTCTTTCCCAGAGGTGGGAAATGCATGCATTGTAACGCTTAAACGTATCCTTGTATTTCGCCTCGCCATCACAAGGGAAAGACCCAGGCTCAGCTGCTGATAGTGGAGAGAGGATTTGACCCCGTCAGCCCCATCCTGCATGAGCTGACCTACCAGGCCATGGCTTATGACCTCATTGATATCCAGAGCGACACCTACAAGTAATACAAGCTTTTTCCACTGAACTCATCATATTCACACACTTATAACATTCTTACTGTCCAGTGCACAGTGCTAAGAATTTTTTTTTAAATATATATATATATATTTATGATAAGCATTTCTCACATTTTAATAACTTTAATAGCTAACAATTTTTTTTCACATTTGAGACAGGCATTGCAGGTTATATGTAACTATTGACAGTATACTGAATGTGAATAAGTAAACCAGATATAAAAAATATATCTGCTAGAAAATCAAAATCACATTTTTACATTGTTATTTTAGACATTGGTAAAACTTGTTATTTTTGTTGCCAGGTACAAGGCTAAGGATGGCTCAGAGAAGCAGGCCTTGCTGAATGAGGACGACATGCTCTGGGTGAAGCTGAGGCACAAGCACATTGCTGAGGTCTCAGAGTAAGTTTGCAAAGTCTTAAGGATAGAAGTGAACCATTTCTGTCTTCGTCACCCCAACCATAACCCACCTTTTATACTCACAATAGACAGATCCGCAAGTTGGTAAAGGAAATAGCTGCTAGCAAGCAACAGCCAGATGGGAAGGTATGGTACTGTTGCTTCTAATCGTTTGAGCTGTGTATTTTACACTTATGAGCATATTCTGAACAATCTGTTTTTTTTTTTGGTTCCCAGATCACAATAAGCAATCTGGCTCAGATGATGAAGAAGATGCCCTCATTCCGTAAACAAGTGACTGAGGTATGTTATTGCGCTTGAAGTGGTATCCTGATTACAGAGCTAAGTGATCATTATGCCATGGTTGGCTGTGGTGCCTCCAAAGCCTGATATCATGTGGTGTGGACTCCATCATGTTTTTGAATAGTAAACAGAAGAATCTCTATGATAAAAGTTGTTCTTTTGCAATCAACAGTAATATAATTTAGTAATTTGTCCTGCTCTTTGTCCAAATCCTAGAAAACCATTCATCTGCAGTTGGCCGAGGACTGCATGCAGCACTTTTCAAACAACGTTGAGAAACTCTGCAAAGCTGAACAGGTCTGTCTGTGTTGCGTCTTCTGTGTATCTGTGTATGACCTGTGTGTGACCTCTGGCCTCTGCCTGAGGAGAGATTCAGTAGAACCATGGTAGTTGTACTGGTTAGCTTCCAAATGTGAAATATGTGGAGCTTTATGAATAAATACAAGTGCAAACATTAGCAATAATAAGTGTTTTTTCTCTATGCAGGACCTTGCAGTGGGGTTAGATGTAGAGGGGGTGAAGGTGAGGGATCCCATGAGGACCCTACTGCCTGTGCTGCTACACCCATACAGCACCCACGACAAGATCCGAGCTGTGCTGCTCTACATCTTCAGCCTCAGCGGTACACTAAACTTCTCCTGCAGCAGACTTGTCTTGTTTTGCTTTCTGGTCAGGTGGATGTAGCATCCAGGTCGGAAAATTAAAGCAATGCAGAAAGGCCTGCAGAAACCGGTATTCTTTGGCCAGCAGGGGTGACTCCACTGGTTGCAGAAAGAAGTCTAATAGAATAGCTGTCTATGAGAATATGGTCCTACTTCTCACTTCCTTTATAACCTCAGTAAATATTTTTGTAATGAGATTATGTTCTCAATCACTATTTTTAAGGCTTCTTCATCACATTTTGGTCCCTTTAAAGTAAAACAGACAACAGATGCTAAAATGCTTTGGGGCATTGCTACCTTGTGAAAGGCCTGACCCTGAATTTTACTTACCCTAATAACCTCATTACCAGATTTTCACACTGGTTTGTTTTTTTGTTTGTTTATGTGTAAACAGGAACAACAGATGAGAATTTAAGCAAGCTGATCCAGCATGTAAAGATCGAGGATGAACGAGAATTCATCCTGAACTGGAAAGAGCTAGGGGTCCCCATCATCACATCGGTATGCGAGAGACAGAGTGAATTGCTGCTTTTGATTTTTTTCTTTTGTGTGTCCACACTTTAGAACTATAAAAATTGTAGGACGTGGCTGGATATTTTTACATGGTTTATAACAGGTTCTGTGTGTTTTTTTGCCATCTTGTCCTTTTCATCTATTTATCTATTCACTTGTTCACTACTTGTGTTTGCAGCCAAGTTTCTTCTCTCGTAAACCCACCAGACGGGATCGTTCACAGGATCAGACCTACAACCTTTCCCGATGGACTCCTGTCATTAAAGATGTGATGGAGGTCAGTGAGAGCAAATTACCATGACGTAAAATTTATTTTATTCGTAGATAAAATTTCTGCCCAAAAAGATTGCTGTATTTTGAGAACTCTTTTCAGCTGAATAGAAAGTTTAGCATCTTTTCATACCATAATGACTCAAATAGAGAAACTCCAGAGAAAAGGATTTGGGTTCAGCTTGGAAGCAGTGGTTTAAAATGGGTATAGATAGGATGTCGGATAAGAAGGGGAAAGAAAATAAGATTCGGGCATTAACATAAGTTGTGTTTTATAAATCTCAACGTGCTTGAGCTTGATCTAGGTCACTGTGCTGCTCCACTCCCCTCTTAAAGACATTTGTGGGAAGAACGACTAACAGAATTGTGAAAGCGCTATAAAAGGAGGTCATCAGATTCAGGTTATCTGATAGGAAGTGTCACACACACGTTTGTGTTGTTCAATTGCACTTCATCCATTAGTAAAAGACAACTTTTCAGCATCTTACATGATATCATAATGCACCACATGTATGTATATCCCCCCTTGGGATGATCATTCTAGTTCAGCAGCATGCTTCTGCGCTGGTTTCAAATGCTTTTACAGTATGTGATTCTATATAAGAGGTGAGAAGAGGTGTTTTGTCTTGAAACAGGTAGGATGTCACTGTGACCTGTTGCATTATTTAAGTTTGTACCTTGTATAGAGACATGTCACGCACACAGTATTTTATCTTTTCACTCCGACCTTTCATTGTGTTTCCTATGGAAGTTTCTTTCTGAGGCCCATTGTTAAATTTCGTGATCTGCGGTTTCATTGTGTCCATTTCCGAAAAACTGATGGGGAAAAGTGACCACAGGTTTTTTCTAAAACGTAATAACTGAATTTCAGTTCTCCAATTCAACAGAACTGAAATCTGTTTACAAATTTGTAAACAAATGTAAACTGAAGGACAGCATCACCACCTCAAATCAGTTCCCATATTTGAAACCTGCTTGATAGTCACAAAGAACTATTTGTAGTACTTTGAAATGGTTTTAACTTATCTCTCATGATATAAGGAAAACTCACATAAGTAAATGCAAGGAACACTTGAAATATATTTTATTGGTTTTCCAAAGGGGTTTGGTCTCTATGGGACTCGAGCTTTACAAATGATGGATGAAAAAGAAATCTGTTACTTTCAGGATGCCGTCGAGAACAAACTGGACACCAAAGAGTGGCCACATGTGTCTGAGTGTCCGGCTGCCTGGAACGGCTCTGGGGCTGTCAGGTACTTTTTTTTTTTTTTTTTTTTTTTAAACATTTTTATGACACTAAACTTATGCCAGTAATTTATAAACATAATTATAACTGCTGGTAGACATGCTCCAACCAAGGCTTTTACAATCCTGATTCTAAAAGACATTTGGATATTTTTTAAACATAACTAAGAAAAACAATTCCTTTCATGTTCAATCCAACATAATGGGAGATTTTTGAATTATGAATTAAATGCATTTTGTTTGTACGTACATTTTAAAAAGTGCCCAGTTGTTTTTCCTGTGTTATAGAACATTGTTTAATCCCTTT
>JAOWBC010001052.1:4954193-4966820 GCA_028566105.1 Hypoplectrus providencianus | reverse complement strand
GACATCAAGTTCAGGCAATTCAGCAAGCAAATAAATAAATAAAAAATAAATAAATAAGAAAGAATATTTAAACTATTGAGACTTCTTTTTTCCATCTTTGTTTGTTTTCGTCTGCGCATGCGTTTGGGTTCTACTGTTGTCATGACAACCAGCGCTTACAGGGAGTGTAAAAACTCAAATCTGACTTCTGACAGATAAAGTTTTGTCCTCTGTAGTTATCCCCGTTACGTTAACTATGTACTGAAATTGTTGCTGAGCTCATTTTTTTCTATCGAATAATCTACAAAGAGGATACGCTCCGGTTAATATGCTGACGACCTGCAGAGGTGTTGCGGCAGCCCCGGGGCAGGGAGGTGCGGAGCCGGGGACAGAGAAGCAGAGCGTCGGCAACAGAGAAGCTCCAAGTGGGCAAGAGAGACGGCAAGGGCTCATTGTTCAGGAGTGGCCAGACGGATCCAGATATGAAGGAGAAGTTTTGAACGGATTAAAACATGGCAAAGGGAGGTACACATGGAGAAATGGAGAGGTATTGTGAATTTAGCACGAGAAAGAAACTGGTAAAGTTGCCGTTTGTCAGTTAAGGTTAAGCTAAAGCTAGCTGGATCAGTTTATTTAAGGAATTAATCGATTTGAAAAAAAAAAATAGTCTTCTTATCATTATCAAAATAGTCTACTTCTCATGCCTGCTCTTTTGTGTAGTTCTATGAGGGCTATTTCTACAAAGACTACAGGCATGGAGATGGGCACTACTTTTGGCCCACAGGCCACAAGTTCACTGGCAAGTTCTACCTCAACAGAAAGGAAGGATATGGACAACAGTTGTTTCCGGATGGAGCCACCTTTCAGGTAACCTGGATGAACAAATAACAGCCATTTAGATATACTTTTTTTTTTAAAGTTTATATGAACCTCTCCCATCCTCTCAGGGTTTGTACCATGTTGAGCAGAAGCTTGGTCCGGGTGTGTTAAATTATCCAGATGGGCGTAAAGATGTTGGTCTGTGGCTCGGGGAGCGCCTTTTCAGGCTCTGTTCCTCTGTAAAAGAGGGCTTTAGCCTGAAGAACTTTCCTGAATATGCCGCCTACATGGACCCGGCCGCAATTACTGATTCACTGACTCAGGTAAAAGCTGAACACTGTCTCACTCACAGATGTATATATTAGGTGTAATATGTAATGTTTACGCAAACAAATTGTAGTTAATCACACCCACTAAATAATTTTCACATATTTGTTTTATCATTTTAATTGACCTCTTTTCTTATCCTCTCTTTAACAGCCTCCCACTAAACTTCTACAGGTAAAGTGATGCTATCATGAACTATATGAGCTCGGTGATTTAAATCAAAGCCCATGAATTAAATCCCTATCGTCCTCAGGGGGATACGCATAGAGATCTGCTGGTAGATGAGGCATTTATCCTTCCTCCTGGCATTGAGAGTTACTCAACAGATGGTGAACACTTGCCGCTGCCTCCTGGCCGCAGAAAAGAGCTGGATCAACACTTCTATGGAGAGCTCTGGGAGCCAGATGATTATCTGCACCAAAGCTATGAACGAGACCCACTCTCCTCTCTGCCCATACAGGCCCGCATGCAGGCTAACATACACCAACACAGGTGAGGCATGCATCAAAAAAGTATTCTTTGAGTATTGGTACCACACAAATCTTTGCTGGTAGCAAAAGAGACTGCATTACAAAGAAATAATTATGTACAGGTTAAGACAGGTTTGCAGGTAAACTGAAATCATATGTGTTCTAATATGTTTGTATTTGGGTGTGTGTCTCTCAGACAACAGGCTAAAAATGTGGGCTGGGACGTGGCAGCTGTTCTCTGTTTAAACAGGGAAAGTTTTGGTCCCAAAGGGCCTTTGGAAGTCAGATCAGAGTTGTTGATCCAGCACGCCTCCCAAGGGGAACTGCAGGCCATGTCACAGATCCTCAAGACTGGATTGGTCCACCCTGATGTAGCAGATTCACAGGGACACACTGCACTGATCGCTGCCACAGTAACACATTCATTATTTTTGTTTCCCCTCGTTTTTTCTATTCAGTTTTTCACTCCCTTTATCATTTCATTTGATAATATGATATGATAATAAACAGTAAATAATCATTTTTATTTCACCTTATAATTCAGATCCACTCCAAAATTGAATAGGGTCCATTTCAGTTTCACCAATTTTCATGAGAATTGGGCCAGTTGTTTATCCATAATCCTGCTGAAAAGCAGAATATCAAACAAAAACCAATTAATCTAACTTCCTTTGTGGAGGAATGAAAAGATTGATCATTTTTATGTTTATCCCTCTGACTGTTTGTTTTTTGTTTGTTTTTTGTCAGGTAAACTGCCATAATGATGTGATCCACCGGTTGTTGGATATGGGTGTTGATATTGACAAGTTGAATTGTGAAGGCATGTCTGCACTGGCTGTGTGTCACGTCCTCTACTACCCTTTTCAGTCTCTGCACACTGCTTTGGCTGAACCACCTGCCAAAACCCAAGTAAGAGTCAGTCGTAGTTGTTGTTTTCATTTCTACGCCTGTAGTTTGTATATACAGAAAATTCTGAAATGGAACAATTGAAATGATACAACTTGCACTGAAATGTTTTGTCAGGTTTTGAAGTCATCATCTTCATGTCGGAACAATCTCCAGAATAGCCAAGTGGACTTCACCACAGACACACCAAGGTTAAACAACAAACCATACAACGAAAGCTGCATTTACACCAAATCTCGTGAACTCCCCTTCTCCCATTAATTTCAGTGAGGGTGATGCATTTGAGATGTGGTAGCAAAAAACTTGAAACAGACTCAAACTTTTTGGAGAAACACAGTTTAACATCGGTCTGTGGTGGCCAATTACAGTGTTTCTGAGAGAGGATCCAGTAAACATTCCTGCAATACACTGCCATGCATTGCAGGCCAAAAACAACTTAAGCACAAGAAAGTTTTACAAAAATACTGTAAGGGTGAAAAGCTGAAACACTTCCCTTCGAACTGTCCAGGAGTTTGTGTCAAAGATAACTGAATAGAGGCTCAATGGAGCAGTTCTATAAAAGCTTGTTTCCCGCAAGAGGCTGCAGCACAAGGCAAAGAACCTACATTTTGAAGCTTACTTTTGCTCCACTGGGAGTAAAAGTTTACAACATAAAGTCAAACAAATGACACTCCCACACTGCTGCACATTGTTTGTGACGAATTGCTCCATCTCCTGCTTTGGTTTGAATGCAGCCATACAAAACCCTGAGTAACAACACCATCCAGAGTCACATCTCCCATCAGTAGGAATGGAACTGATCTAACTGCTATCACAAAGCATCCAGGAGAAGCTGTATATATTGTATATCTTGCTATGTGCAGTTGATATTCCCAAATATTTCCATAATTATTATTTAGAAAAACTGGGATTCATAGATTTGTTCAATGTTACCGCCCTCTAACAATAATGTCTCTTTAACAAGCTAATGTAGTCATTTAACTTCCTTTTTTATTTTATTTTCAGGTCAGCAGAAGAACTACCAGAACATGTCTTACATAACAGCAGTAAAGTGTCTAATAACGATGAGCCTCAACTGAATGAACCTGAGATCCCTGCAGACACTGAACACCTACAGGATGAGGAGAAAGAAGAGAAAGAGGGAGGGGAAAGAGGCTGCCAGGAAACAGAGAAAGAAGAGATTACAGAGAAAGGAGGAAAGAGCAGCAGAGTTGATGAGAATGACAGCAAAGGAGAGGAAAGAGAGATAGGAAGCAGATGTGATCCAAACGGGGAGGAAATAGTATTTAGGAAGAGAGAGGATGATGTTGAGGTTGGTGTGGGGAACGAAAGAGAGTCAGGAGGAGAGGATATTGTGGTGATAGAGGAGGATGAAGAAGACGTTGAGAAGACAGTAAGGAATAACCCTGAAGAGGAGATAAAGAGAGAGAAAGGAAAGGGAGGATGTGAGGATGTGCCCTGTGTGGAGCGATGCATTCAGGTGTTGGATGGACATGTTGCTCTGGGTGGCGTGCTGTGGAAGGAACGGCGAGCTAAAGCAGCAGGACGAGTTCAGGTAGGGAGGGAAGACTTATCATACTATAAATCAGTGTTTTTCAACCACTGTGCCGTGGCACACTAGTGTGCCATGGGAGATCGTCAGGTGTGCCATGGGAAATTATCCATAGCTATATTGTTAATTAAATTGCACTTTTTATTTGAAAGAAGAAATACAAAAGATGATAAAGTACTTTTTTCTTTGTGTTTATTTGATTCCTATTCAAGACACTTTGATAAGAATGACGTTATTGTTAATATAGGCTACAGAGTATCATTTTTTTTACATTTTTGGCTGGTGGTGTGCCTTGTGATTTTTTCGATGAAAAAAAATGTACCTCGGCTCAAAAAAGGTTGAAAAACACTGCTATAAATTAATTGATCGGCTATTTGAGCTGTGTTTACTTAACTCTCTGTCTATAGCAGGGAAAAGACAAAGAACCAACCTTTGACTCTGCCTGCTCAGTCAGCAGCTACAACATCCAGGTCACAGAAGAAGTGATGCAGCGCGCAGCAGAGGCCCTGAGTCGCACAGGGATCCCACAGCGCTCTGACACTCAGGAAACTGTGCGCAGAATGGCTGCCATGATAACTGAGTCAGTTCTGTTTCCCTTCACCCTCTTTCCCTGTGCTTTTTCTTCTCTTCTGATTACATTAGAGCTTGTTTGTGCTGTGCTTTTCTGATCAGGCACAGAGTCCGTTTGAACACTTTGAAGCTGTTATTGGAACGAGGAGCTGACCCAAATGCATCCAGGGTCCCCATGCCTGTCCTCTTTTTGGTCATTATGGCAGCTGACATTGAGGCTGTCAGGAAACTCCTGCTGTGTGGAGCTCGCACTGACATTCCCCTCCCACCAGAGGTAGTAAAGGGGGGAAAAAAATGTACAAATTCTAACAGAGAAAACAAAAAATGATAGCATATACAACCAAAAATCCAACCTTTGCTTATTCTTTGTTTAAGGGTTTATTACAACCATACATTTTCATTTGATGCAAATTTACTGAATTAACATTGCATTTTGCAACATTTCAAAACTTTGCTCAAAATTAAGTTCATAATCGAAAGAAAACACTATAATGTTTATTCATCCATTTTTATAACCCGGAATTTCAACCTTTGATTATATTGTAGATGAAAGGCCTGTATCCTCTGCATATAGCCGCAGCCCTGCCAGGTCCAGCAGGTCCCAAAATCACAGAGTTGCTGCTCCATGCTATCACTGACCCAGACGCACAGGCATGTGACCAGAACGAGATCTATGAACCAGATAAGGTCAGTTTATTTTGTCACTGAAGGCCTGAACCCTAAGAAGTCATAGTTAAATTAAAAAGTTTAACTGCTAAGAGAAAATGTTATTTTCTTAGATTATCATGAAGTCCCAGAAACCGTTAAGCACCATTAAGAACAAACATCTCAAAGAAGGAGGCAGGACAGCCCTGCACGTGGCCTGCCAGAGAGACAGTGACTACCAGGTCAGTATATACAGTGCATACACATGCTCCTACCTATACACACCATCATAATGAAACATGATGCTGATGCTATTGACTGTTCAAATCTCAAGCATTTTTTAGAGTTGATAACTCATGTTGAATTCATGTTCCCTTTATATATCATAGAAATTATACAAGTTTCACTCAAAGTACATGCAGAGCTCAAACTATTTGTTGTTTTGAAAATATTACATTTGTTTGACTTTTATATCTCTACTATGAGTATCGATCTTTGCATGGCTGTTGCCTTTACATGAAATTAACAGCAGCACTGCAAGGCAGAAAAGTACAAATATCACAAGGTTTACTCACAATAATCTCATGTTTCATTCAGGACCATATCTATTTTTTTCTTTGCAGAATGCCAGCAAGGTGGTAGCCCTCTTGCTATCCCACAGAGCCAGCACAGACCTCCTCTGGAGCGGACACTCCCCTCTGTCCCTGGCTATAGCAAGCGGGAATGATTTGGTAGAAAACACACAGACTCACATGTAGAAAAACCATACATGGCTACAAAACCTCCCTTTGTACTGAAGTGTTCCAACTTTTCCCTGCCTAGGCAGTGGAGGAGCTGTTGAATGGAGGAGCAGATCCCAACATCCCTTTGGGCTGCAGGGTGGGCAATGCCCTCTGTGCCCTTGCCAACATTAACTACCACCTAGGTGGAAACAGAGCCAAGCTGGTACACACAAGCACGCATAAAAATTTAATGTATATAGATAAAAATGATTGACAAATTACTAATTATCCCAAAACATACCGTTTGGAGAAAATGTATGTATGCTCTTGTTTTAATCTGTACATGAGTGCGCAAAGATGCGTTTTTTTTCATGGTACATCCCAAAAAACATTTTTGAAATCATTGTAACTTTTATTATTACAGTTTTTAACATAGTTTTGAAGTTTTGCAAACTATCATGACTATTCTTACTATAACTCTAATGTATTTTTTGTATATGTGTGTCTGTGATGTAGTTGGACATGTTAGCTAAAGCAGGTGCTAACATCTTGATGCCAGTTACAGTGGGTGATGTTATTGGAACAGCAGTGGACTATGCATACCATTCTTTTAACCAGGTAACACCGCACTCCATGTTATTTATTTGAGTTTAGTCAAATACCAAAGCCTATTTCTGAAAACGTTATAGAAGTTAGCTTTTGCAGAGATAATACATTTCTGATTCAACTATGTGCTTATTTTAGAAGCCCTTGTTAGTGGTTAATTGTTCTAAACTTTTATATTAATAAGTATTTTCTAACATAAATATATTCAATTCAAAGTCAATGTTTTTGTGCTGCATATTGTGATCTGAATAGCTGCCTGTATGTTGCTGCCTAGGACTTAAGTATTGCCAACACTCCCTTCCACGCTCTGAACCTGCGGAAAAGGGAAATATTCAAATCACGGCACCAGTTGCTGAGCATGATGGGAGATCTGCTGAGACAGACTGCTTGCAACAAACAGAGAGAGGATTTAGAAAGAGAAGAACACCTTCAGTCAAATAGTTAGTACAGTGTATAGGGGTTTTAAAGACAGTGGCTATCATTTTGTGTTTTTGTGTCTGTCTGAAAATCATAGTGTATGTGTGTGTATTTCTGTAACAGGTGCCAATCATACAGACATGCCAATGAAAAAGGGAGCAGGTGCCACTTCATCAACCACATTCCTACCCGGCTGTGAAAATGCATCACCCATAACAGAAAAACACAGGTAAATATGCACATTCTTTACTTTTTATCTTTTTATTTTGGAGGGGGCTACAAAAATCTGTTTAGTGAACAGCGCACTAACATAACAGTAAACTAAGATTTGTCCTATCCATATCCTCCCATATCCCCAAATTCTCACACTTAAAAAAATAATAAATTATATTTAGATATATTCTCTAAAACTGCAGTTTTTATACTTTTAAATAAAGTTTTTGTTTGACACTATAGAGGCAAATTAAGGAAACAGAAACTGTTCAGGGATCAGTAGCTTGTTTCCACCTCTAACCATGTGTTTTTTGTCTTAGTAAACCGGCATTGAAGTTCTGCTATCACTGCGGCCGCTCTGTGTCCATAAAGCTGACTCCGTGTAGCCGCTGCCACAAGGTCTTCTACTGCTCCAAGGCCTGCAAACTGAAAGCTTGGGATGCAAGACATAAGGAAGAGTGTATTCGGGTGTCAGGTGGGAATCAGGGCCTCTCCATCCAACAGTTAATACCCAGCAAACCAGCTCTAACCCAGGACCAGAAATACACCTGAATAAGTCTTTAATAATAAAGAAAAAACAGCATGTATAACTTTTGTCAAAGTGTTTTCTGTGAGTTAAATGTTGCAGTGATCTACATTATCTGGGAAATGTGTTATCTTTTGGGTGAACAGATCATGTTAATACTTTGTCTGTCTCTCTTTTAATCCAGCATCTGCTGAAGGCATCCAGAAGAGTGTTGTGTTTAAATCCCAAAGAGGCTCCATGCATTTGACTGCCATGTTGAAATCCAAAACAGTGCCCAGGCCCTTGAGTGTCAAGTTTAAACCTCAAAGAGAACCCAAGTCCATGAGCATGGCAGAGAAGGCCTTGGAGAGCCAAGTCAACCTGGAGGAAAACTACAGCTGCAACTGATGGATACTAAAATTTAACCTTATTATTAACAGTGAAACGTTTTCTACATCCCATTACAATGCACTGTTAAATCATTGCCTTTTTGATTCTGATTCTTAACTGTATATATATTGCTGAACAATACTTTGTGCCAGGGCTGTACAGTGCGAGCAATTGCTCGCATATTGCGCCTAAATTTTGATTGTGCGAGGAAGAAAAAAAAAAAAACGCTCGCAAGTGTGGGAGTATGTATTTCAACCCTCCTACAGCCCTGCTTTGTGCCCAAATCACTTCATCTTAATTAACTTAATTATTGTTATCAAGTATTAGTATTAATTGTGTAATAATGTTATAAACCTGTAAATGTAAGCGACATTGTTGATCATTTTCAATCCCATAATTCATGAAACATTTTTAACTCAAGTTCGACATTTCTAGAGCTTTAATTACATTGTATGATCCTAATCAGTCGTGTTATTAAAGTAAATGTACAGAAGTGTTACAGTGTTATCAGCAAATTGTATTTACAAGTACTTACTTTAGAGAATTGACTTTAAGAGTTTGTGTGTTAATATACACTTAAATATTTAATACAATAGGATTGAGATGATTAGTAGGAGAGAAGAGAATTAATTTTACCTCTCCTATTTTGTACTTTATTCATTAATGTCAATACATTCATTTAAAAGCCCACATATTCAATGCAGATCTCACATAATTTGTTTGAATGTGTTATACAATTGAGATTTTAAATACAATATCATAATGAACACATTGACCAGAAAATATTTTTTTAACAAGGTTACCGTAAAGTATGTAATATTGGTCTCTTTATGGCGTTGTCTTAACAGTATAACTACGGATTACGGTTGCTGTGTCCTCCGCCATTCATCATACCGGTGAGTCAGCGGAGGGACGGGCACCGAGAGCAGGCTGGTAAACAGAGGGAGATTAAACAAGCCTGTTGTCGTTACACTAGAGACTGTACGGTGCTACATAAAGAGGAAAAAGGCGCTTCTAAAACTCTAGAAACTAATTAAAAGAAAAACAATTTAATTCCTGAATTAGCGACCTCTCAAATAGTGGGACGAGGAAGTGAAGAGTGTTGGACCGGGGCAATGACAGCGGACATTGAGGAGCAGGAAGACGAACTGCTCGCTCTCCAGAGTATCTTTGATTCGGAGGAGTTCGTCCGAGATGAGCCGAAGTCTGCCGGAAAACTCCGAGTTTCAGTCGAGCTGCCTGATGACTTCACTGTGGCTCTGAAAGAAGGTAAACAAACCGGCTAGGAAAGTATGATGTACTTATTCACATGAAAAGAGGGTGTGGAGCAAACCAGCAAGTTAACTGAGCAAAATATGTTTGTCTACTTGGTGTGCACTGGAAACTACATTAGATATTAGCCCTTCCTATTAGTAATGGAACAACGACTTCCATAGGCATATATATAGCTATGTAAACATGCAGATACTTTACATCTAGTCCATGTATATGCTTTTCAGTAGTTATAAAATTGGAGTAAGGCTCCTAAAATGTGTGTGAATGCTCCATATTATAATAGATTTAACACATTTTTAAAATCAAGATCTCTAAAATATGCCATTAATGTACAAAAAAGTATAACAGGAACAGTCAAAACTGGTATATATAATGTGTGAAAGTGCCCACACCAGGATGTTTAGAGGCATGAGAAATTATGTCAAATCAAGTAATGTTATGTTAAGTTCTAACAATTTATCTTGTATTATAACTAGGATCATGCTGTTTTATTGATTCCTGTTTTCCAAAGGTGAAATGCTGAGGCAGTATGAGATATCATTTCTTCCACCTCTGCTTCTGACCTTTGAACTCCCTGAGGCCTACCCATCCTCCTCCCCTCCCTCCTTCACCCTCACCTGCAGCTGGCTGACACACGCACAGGTAATCAGTTGAAGCCACGTGAGTCATTTAAAACATTATTAGTCATATTTGCAACATGGCAGAGCAGATGAATGCAGGTTGCAGAGGCTCAATAAAGATTACATCAGTTTATTTGCCCTCTCCTCCCACAGCTGTCTGCACTGGGCACTCAGCTCACTGATCTCTACCAGGCTGCAGAAGGTGCTGTGGTGCTCTTCTCCTGGGTGCAGTTTCTTAAAGAAGAGGCCCTCAAGTTCCTGGACATCTATACTCTGCTGGAGCTGCCCTCTAATGAACACAGCACCCAGAATGATAGCCAGGACTCTGGACTGTCAGAGCTAAAGGACAATGAATACGCTACAGATTTGGGACCCAGAGAAAACCAAAGCTGTAGTGTCTCAGATCCATCTAAAGAAGGTCTGTCTGCACCACCGTTGGATGTTCAGCATCAAAAAGGGATACTTGCAGATGGCCAAGATCCTTCAGCCATAACCTCAGACTTGAGCAGGACAGACTCTCAGGGACCGTTTGCACTGACCCAAAACACTCCTAATGATTCAAATCATATTGCACAAGCCTCAGATGGGATCAAAGGTCAACAGACCCTCCAAACCTCAGAGGCTGACCACCAGAATGATCTCTCCTCAGCAGCTGGAAACATTAGGGATCTTCCATTTGTTCAGTCTGACCACAGTGGCCAGGAGGGTTTGTTAAATAAAGAGGATTTTTCAGCCTCATCAACACTTCCCTCTAACTCCTCAGACTCACTGGATCAGCATGAACAAGGAGCCTCTTCTCTGCCCCTCCTCTCCAGAGAAACCCCTCAGAATGAGGACCAAACACACTCTGGTCTCTCACTAACTCCGTCACAAGCTCTCCTGTCACAGCTCTTGATCTATAATGCGGCTCAGAAACAAAAAGAGTTTGCCACCACGGTGTTTGACTGTAGCATATGTTTTGTGGGCTGGCTGGGTTCAGACTGTGTGCAGTTGCCTGAGTGTGGCCACGTCTTCTGCAAGACCTGTCTCACAGAGTTCTGCAGGCTCCAGATAACAGAGGGGAACGTGCGGGGGGTCACCTGTCCTGTGCCAGACTGCTCTGCATTCCCTACACCTGCACAGGTGACCTGTCTTTTTGTTCTTTCTGGCAGTTACAGCTTCTCTCTACATTTCTACAAGTATAGAGGTGCAAAGTCCAAAGTACCTCACAAAATGTTAAATGTTGGTGTTATAGCTTGGGGCCAGACTGTGCCATGGCATTATTTTTTTAAGTTCTGTAAACCACCTTTGGTATTTCTGACATTCAATTCCGTGTACAGATGCATCTATGAAGATGTAATACAATACCGTACTAACAAATCTGCAGTAAACTAATATCAGCCCCAGAATTATTATCATTGTTATACATTTTTTGCACTGTTTTGTAGGTAAGGGGTCTGGTCGGGGAGGAGCTGTTCAGCCGCTATGATCGTCTCCTGCTTCAGTCAACTCTGGACTTCATGGCTGGTTTGCTTATATTCCTGTTAAACAGGCGACTTATTCAAAGCCTTAAAAATCAGACAAAAAGTTCTTTTGCACTTTCTTCATATAAAATAGTATAGATTTTAATTAGGTTCATGTAGTAATTTACCTAGCTACTGCACTTCTCTCCTCCTCTTCCTATAGATGTGGTGTACTGTCCTCGACGTTCCTGTGGTTCGGCCGTCATAGTGGAGAAATCCAGCAATGCAGCCATGTGCTCTGTGTGCAGCTTTGCCTTCTGTGTCACCTGTAGGAAGACCTACCATGGAGTTCACTGCCAGGGAAAGAAGAGCATAAACATGACAATACAAGAGGCTCAGCAAGCCAACGCAGACCTCCCACAGACGCAAGGTATGAGAAAGGGAATTAAAGTCAAAGTTTAAAGTGGCAGGAAAAGAAGAGAATCAAGTTGAGTTAAATTAGACTCGCTTTGTACTAAAGTACTGTACGTTGAAGCAGGTCTGTCCAGGGCTGCATGCAATTTTAGGTGAATTATAAAAATTAGCTTTCATACTTTTTGGGGAGCTTTTTCAGAGGAAAATCTGTGTTTGGTGTCAAACTTTAAAATAATGTATTTTCAGTGGATTTGCTTGTAAGTGTCTTGGAAATATGTCATACAACATGAAAAATTTGTTTTTAAAAAGACATCGACTAAAGGGTATGCAGATTAGTTGAGCAATCAACTAAGAGGGTGCCACCATTACTTGTGTAAATGTACTTAGTTAAATTCCTCTGCCAGTTTCATGTGGATGCAGACGTGTCTGGATGTGAATCTGAAGCAGTGGTGTGCTCCATGTGTTTTTCAGAGGGGTTGAAGGCTCTGTGGGACGACTATTCCAGTGGAAGTAAGGACAGGCGGAGACTCCTGGAGAGGAGATACGGCCGCAGTGTAATGCGGGGTACTTTGGAGGACTGTCTGAGTGAAAACTGGAAGGACTTCAACAGCAAGAACTGTCCCCACTGCTTCACCAAAATAGAGGTATTCAGTTATCCACCTTCTGCATTTTTTCTCACACATACAAATAAACATATGAACACATATATGTTTATAGACATATTATATTACATTGTAAAATTATGTCTGTTCTAG
>JAOWBC010001052.1:4936426-4949195 GCA_028566105.1 Hypoplectrus providencianus | reverse complement strand
CACACACACACACACATAGCCTCAGAAATCAGTGGAGTAGTCGTCCAGGCATCCATCCATCCATCCAGTTAGTCAGTCAGTCAGTGGAATATTGGCAACATTGTTCAGAGGCACTGAAAGTGTGCTGAGGTTTTTCACAGAGTATATACTGTCCTGCTGAGGGCGCTGCTAGGAGGTTGTGGGACCCCTTACAGAAGATGGAGGATAGGATATAGACCAGGACACATGGGCTTTCCTGTAGGCAGGCCTGAACTATTCTAAGTGGTGTAATCAACAACTAAAGTATACAGTTTTGACAGAATAACATGACATTTTTAGAGTTATTATATTCTCTTTCTAGCTTGGTTAGCCAGAACGTCATTAGCTTAGCCTAGCTTAAAGACATGAAGCATAGGGAAACAGTTAGTCAAACTCTCTCTTCGAAGTCAATCTCTTTTGATCAAAATTCCAATCAGAAAATTGGGGTTAGATCCTAAAACCTTTTTTTTTAGAACCAAATTTGAACTGATATAGTTTGAGTTGTTTTGGCCCTATTGTAACCAAACACATCTACCGAAACTGTTCAAATGAAGCTTCATACATGCATTTTTGTCTTATGGTAACCTCCTGTTATCCATTCAGTACCACTAACATGGCATGCCCAAATGGAAAAGCTTAAAACAGCAGAAATGTAAGACCAAAATGTATCCAATTATAACATCTTCTTATTAATAAAAACGTTAAAAAGTTTAATGCCTTGCTAAAGCACACCCATATGAACACAGCTGGTTTTAAACCTCTTGGGAAAAAAAAAAAAAAAACTCTTAGAAAACAAGGCTTTTCAAAATATTTTAGAATTAGAAATTGAAAAAAGAAAAACAGTTCATGTTATCAAAACAGCGTGATATTAATTTCTTCTATAAATAGATGATTATGAAATATGGATTTTACATAAGTACGCTGATTTGGGATTCAGAGGCTAACCCCGCCCAGCCCCTAGCCATAATCCACTGGCAAGCAGGTGCATTTTAAGAGGATAAAACAAGAACAGAAATGTAACAGAGAACCTAAAGTCCAACTGGCCCAAAGACCATGACCATGAGGGGGTAGAGGAAGTTCTCTCTTGATAATGAAAGCACATTTAAAATTAAGTCAAGGTTCACATATTACAGCTTTGTTGATGCTTTTAATAATGACGTATACTGTATGTCCACACTATGTGTCATTGTGGATATGTTTTTTAAACATGGTTAAAGTGAAAAGGAACTACTTGGTTAGAAAAAGATCTTGGTTTGGGTTAAAATAAGTACATTTTTTAAACACGTGAAGTTTTGGTTTTGCTACTGACACAAACAGCTGTCTCCTGGGTCAAAATTTTTTGCCTTTCTGTTCTTGTGACATTTACTACAACCCCTAGAAGACGCCATTGAATAATAAACGTAAACATTTTTTGACAAGGACAGTCTGTAAATAGAACCGCATCAAGCAAATCGCCCTAAAACCACACAGCTTTAGAGGTGTAGTAAAGCTTAGTAGTTATTTTCCCTTTTTTGGAGCCTTTATGCTAATCTAAGTAATTTCCTCCACATGCAAAACTCACAGACATGAGAGTGATATCAAATTTTCCTTCTCCATCCTGGGGTATAAAAGTGAACATTTTCTCAAAATTTAAAATAGTCTTATAAATGCTATACCTTTCAAACTCTGCTATAAAACAAACAACATGCATGAGAAGGTTGTTGCCCAGCTATCAGTGTTTGGAGAACATCCAAATGATCTAAGACACTTCACTGTTAGTCCAAAGAGCTTCTTCCTGTTATTGTGGGGCTGTGATTGTAACCAAAGACTCTAACATGCCTCATGTTAACAGTAGATGGACTCATGCTACTGGTGAGCATGGTCACTTTATACCTCTATTCCCCAAAAACAGCTGAACTAAAAAAGCCTTTCAGAAAGTAAATGACCCAATACTTTGGATTTACAAAGACATGTCAGGTACATTTAACAAGCTCACTGTAAGGTCCATCTCTTCTTGGTTCTGTCAAAATCAGAATGTTTCTTTGCATTTAAAAACGTGTAATGAAACCAGGTAATGGATTACAATTTGAAGTAAATCTTAACCCCACAGTGATGCCCATCTGCCCTGGTCTAATCAGTCCAACAGTGCAACACACGGACAGACAGAGAATTACAAATATGATACACATCCATAACAGCTTCAGCTTCTCACCTTGTAAACACTGGGATACAAATTATTGTGAGGCAAATAATAGCAATGAAAGCAAAGTCTTCACTTGAACTAAACACCATATGGTAGTATATTTGTCTTTAAAAGTTTCTTTTTATACTATTCAATGCAAAATCATTTCCAACCATATAAACCTCAGAAATTAAACATTCTTCATCAGCAACCGCACTATTATATTTTCTTTCAATAGTAGAAACATCTCAACAGTTATTAAATATGACTTTACTCATGCACAAAATAAACCAGATACAATTTATACAGTGCAATATGTAACACTTCTCTGTCATTTACAAAGGAGCACTGCATGTTTAAATGAAGTGACGGTGCTGAAGTACATCAGCACGTGTAATTCTCAGTATATTATAGTTACCAGCTGTTACAGTCTCTAACAAGTAAACACAGTTGGAACAAAACAAACAGAAGCAGTACCTTGGGCATTTGAACTATTTTAGCAGATTAACAGACCAAAGAGCAACTAAATATCTCTCTAGAAGCATTAATGCAGTCTTATCAATTTCAGCGAACAAATAAAAGTGCAGATAGACAAAATATTAACAGTAAATGGCCGTATGTAGATGCCTTTATTTACCACAGTGGTTTCTCGATTCCTTTCAAGCTTTTAACTGCTTAAAAAATTGTGCAAACGATGAGATGCAGAATGGTGTTTCATCCAAAAATAGTCCTGTTATAAAAGGAGCTGTTTATCTGTGGCTTGGCATGTTTCAGCCCATTAACTACAAATGCAGTTTGCCATGTTATTTCAGGCTATTTCAATTCTTTTCAATTAAAGCTTCCTAGTTCCAAGGCTTTAATGAATCAAGTAAAATACTATTCAATTGAGTCTATCAGACTATTTTCCCTTTGAGGCTTTTTTAAATGGGAAAAAAAAAGCTTTGGATGAAATATTAGATGCCATTAATACATATTACTCTAATCTTGTGTGGGTCTGTTCATGGCCTGCTTTGGTGTGAGCTTTGGCTGTTTCCAAGAACAAAGCCAATCTATCAATCAATCATGTTTTAATCTTGGTTTGTTGGGATTTTTTGGGACAAATTTTGTTTTTTATACTCAGATACTGTACACTGTCACCTTAAAACATAGCAGTTGGACCCTAATTGACCTCTGACCCCTCTCTCGATAAGTTGTGTGTACATCTTGTCACCTCTCAAGTTCCCATTAAGCACAGCACAGTTATCAGACTATCTGTTAACCTCATTAGTATCCAACTATTGCTATGATCGAATGACACCTGACGCGCAAACTAACCTCAACACTTGGACTGGGCTGAGGATTCTTGCTGCGTGTCATACCCCATTCTCTCTGCTTTTTCTCGGTTTGGTTTTTACTTGCAAAAAGCTGAAAAAATGCCCCGAAAAAGAGGATATCAGAAGAGCACAGATAGACCTACAGACCTGGTTAAGGCTGTGTCCAATCTATTATTGAAAAGAATAATAACCAACACAACCCAAAACATTAGCGGCTGTTTAAGGGTTTCAGTGTCTCAGGTAGGAAATTGAACTAAATGTAAGAAGAAACAAAATGTGTGGAAACTAAAATAATAGGTCTTGAGGCACCAGGACAGTTGCTCGAAAAAAAAACAAGGAAAATTTTAGCTTTAGTTGTCCACACTGAGGCCACAATCTCTAATAAGGGTCTAACGTACATTATTCACATTATTCAACCACATGTTTAGGAACCACTGGTTTAGAGAGTCCAAATGCATCACTGAAAGGAAACAAAAAGGCTTCCAGGCTCCTGTCCTATTTTAACAGCTCATGAGACGATGCCTTTGCCTTTTAGTAGTTTGATCTGCTCATTTCCTCTGTTCCTTTGCAGTTCATTATTTCATACATTTGCTGAAGGTGTTCAGAAGCTGCAGAGGAGTGTGAGCCTGTCAACGTAATAAAAGGTTATGGTTCCTATTCTTTCATGTAAGACAAAGTGTGTTATTTCTAGGAAGAGGAGGAGGAGGAGGAGTGCTATTAACAGAATGCAACTCAGTCTTATGTGAAGAACTCCTCGACTAGCTGCGTCTCACCCGCAGCTTTCGTTACAGCTCTGCTTTCATCAGCTCATTGTTCCTTTTTTATTCAACCGTCCAGCACAGTGTGGTAGTAAAGCAGCCCACAGTTGATTTTCCTGCGCCCTGCTTGTGTCTCTCCATTGTTTAAATCCCTTCACCACACAGTAGTTTGTCCTCACAGTGCTTTTCTCCTGAGTGTCCTCATGTGTGTGATCAGGTGTGTGTCTGTGTGTGTCTGATAGATGTGAGCAGCTGCTTCTCCTCACTGCTAACAAAACCAGGATGCTGCTTTCGTTTCACTTTACAACCCTTCTGATTACATGACCCTATTGGGCCATTGGCTGATTGAATTATATGGCAGTGTGTGTTTATGTGTGTGTGTGTGTGTGTGTGCGCGCTGCTGCTGTTCTGCAGGAAAAGAACATTTTAAGCGACCAAGGAAGGTTTTTCTCCTCCTTTAAACCATGGATCTCTAACATCCTATCCTGTATGAGAGGGACATTTAAAGGTCTAGATGGAAAATCCTTTAAACTGATAAATAAATTAATTCAAAGGATTAAAGAAATATCAATCTGTAAGACAAGAGCTGTTATCAACAATCCAAATATAGAGTCTGTGACCCTGTCATTGTCTTCTCTGGATGGAGACCATAGCCAATCTTAAAGGCAGAGTGCATACTTGCAGTCAACTAAAAGTATGACTGTATTATTCAAAATGCCTTGTGACTGCACTTTCTTCTGCTCAGCTCCACTGGACAGGAACAGATAATCAAATAAAAAGGAACAGAACATCATTTCATTTCGATTACATAACTGGTCTTTTCAGGATGGGCTTAACACTGAAAAACAGCTGGACCTGGGTCATATGGGGTAAAAAAAAAAAACGACAAAAAAACAGCATAAAAAAAAAAGATCCGTCTGCAAATCCAGACAAAAGCCACATTGCTTTTCTGCAGCTGCCTCACACTGCAGTAAAGCCTAGTTACGTCCCCTCTGGGAATCAAGATTGACTGGGAGAATTAAATGATATGTGTTACAACCACAATCATCCATGAGCTCCGCACATGTTCATTTGCAGTTTACAAACTAATTAGAAGTGAAATGTCTTGGCTTCACTTTGAGCTCCCCTTGTGTCTGCATCACACTTTGACTGTGTTGTCAAGAAAAAGATCAAGCTGCCTCAAAAGGAGCGTCAGATTCAGCCTCACCTGGCGTGTCTCCACCAGCACAGCCAAACCTTTGAAACGAGCAGCTTTTAACGTGATGTTATCAGAGTTACTTTTTGAACAAGTACCAAAGTGGTATAGAGAGCCTACAGAAAAATCCTCACACAAACATACAGTGCTCATGGATAAACATTCAGTCAGTGCACACTTTATACAAGATTCCTGATAATTATTAAATAGATTATGCATATTTACAATCGACGCTAGGCCAACATTAACCAAAGAATCAATAGTATTCATGTGTATTATCCTATATATACATCTATACTGTAATTTGAGAACATTTACATAATATTTATGTGGATTTATCCCAAGAAAAGAGATGACACGGACTATAGAAAAACCCAATCACTAGTGTAGATTGGTGTCCACTATATGTCAAAATGGCTTGCCAAAGTTTACTCTTTAGCCTAATTCTCACTAAAGGCACAAACAAGGCTAGCCAGGGTGTAGCCTTCAGCCGAGACACACCACAGGACCGCTAAGCTAAGGTCAGCTAAGGCTAACAGATTCATGTAACACTGTTTCTACCAGATGTTCATTGTGCTTTATTTGTTTTTCTTTAAATAAGCAAATAGTGCTTTGGGTTTTTATTATTATTTCTTATGTTAAATGTGTGGCCCTGAAGTCCCCAAAAGGCGAATTTAACACGAGTATCGAAACGCTTTGTCCTCAGTGATGATTGTTTCCCAGAGGACAAGACTTGTTCTGCCCTCTATGCTATCCTTTTTTTTCCTACCGCCCAGTTTTTCTCGATTTTCCCCCATTTTGCATTCTTTCCGTATACTTTATACTTCTTATATCCTCTGCATTTTTTTCCTTCCCAAATATTCCTCCTGTCCTGTCAAGTTGGCTTTATATGTACCAGTTGTCCTCCCCCTCGAGTCACAGAAAGCTAAAGATTTACCTGCAATTCATTTGCATTTACCTGCATCCTGAGTCCTAATGGAGAACCCTGGACGAACAGTGACCGGAGACAGTGTCACCAAAGGCAGTGATTCAAAAGAGTGATCTGATTGTGCCTTACAAAAAGATTTTTTTCAGTTGTACCAAAAATGCTTAAATTTCTAGGATTCTCTGCATATTTGTCATAGCCTGCTTCAAGATACAGACTGGATTTCAAGAGTATTACCCAGATCAAATAAATCCATCAAATCCAATTATAGCTTCATACGGTAGAGCATTATGTCAAATATGAGGATTTAAATGTTTAAGCACAAATTAAATGAATTGCAACTAGATCTTAAGGCCATTTAGGCTAATCCCTTCACTAAATATGCCCTGCAAACACAGGGCAGTATTTGCTTTCATTTACTTTGGTATTCTCTTTTTTTTAATTATCTCTTTACCTTTTCAGTCCCACTCTAATCTCTGTCTTGTCTCTCCCTTCCCTCCCCTCCAGTGTCTCTTAGCTGTAGCCGAGGTTCTCCATCTCATGGCGGTATCTCAACTCAGACACTTTTGCTTTGTGCTGCTTGCTCTCCAGATGTTGCCTGAAGTCCGCCTCCTGCTCAGCTCCGCAGTTGCACATGGAGCAGTAGAACTGTCCGCTGGGAGTGACGCACATGGCCAAGTCCCTGGGGATGCGCTGCCTTGGTCTGGGGTTGTAGTACGGCCCTGGAGGGAGAGAAAGAGAGAGGATGGATGAGGTACGGGAGAAAGTAGTAGTTGCAGCTACACATTTATAATACAAGTGTATTCATCAGCTGGAGCTGGAAGGATTCTTCCATTTTGGAATAATGGTTGGCATAGGTCATCAGTTACCTCTTTCCAATTTAACCAGTAGTGGATACAGAATAAAAATGTTCATTGTTTATTTTTATTTATTTATCTATTTGCTTGTTTTTTGAGTAAAATGTCTCCACAGCTTTCAAGTAACTAACTATCACAACTACCATGTCATGTATACATTCAGCCAAAGGAGAATATTCATGTTACAGTAACTCTGCACAAAGGCTATCTGGATGCCACCGCCACTTTTAATGTTTAATTGTAATATTCACTATTCACTATTCACTTGATGTATGATCAAATGATAATTATTAACATTGTCATGGTGAGCATGTCTGGTTGACTGATTGATCTACTAATTGCTTGAGTCCAAATTTAATTTTAATCTCAGGCTAGAAACATACCCAAATCCACATTTGATATCACCAATGATAAGTGAAAAAGATACACAAGAGTGTACAGAAAGAAAAGTCATCTGGGATTACAACGAGGTGGATCATTGGAAAAAGATCATTGCTTGTTTGTGTGTGTGTGTGTTACACAGCAGAAAAACGAGAAGGAGATAGAGAGGGAGATAAAAAGACAGCAAGAAGCCAACCGCAGGAGCGAGTGCAGCTATTTTGGGATTTGTCCATCAAGAAAACTGATTAAATCAGCAGAACTGTGTGGTGTGTGTGTGTGTTTGAGAAAGAGAGTGGATGAGAGAAAGAGTGAGAGGAAGAGAACTGGCTCGACTTTTATGATTTATCCTGCTTTATCTCGAGCTGAAGTGCTATGGTTTTTGTCTGTGGGAAGAGAGCGACAGCAAGAAAAAGATGGTTGTTTGACGTCAGCAGAAAGTCTGACTACTATCTACTCTGTCTCTGTTTTCACAGACACACAATGGCAAAAGTAGGTACTCGTACAAACTCACAGAATGCACGGAAAAGTTTTGAGAAGCTTTAGTTGTAACTGTTGTCTATTGACCCCTGGATCAGATGAAACACTGATAAAATGTGGGCAACTACAGTATATTACTCTATGATACAGCAGCTGCATTCGAAAACATCGTCAAGGTCCATAAGGAGGTGCTCCTAAAAATGTACAAAAAGAAAACAAATTGCAAATGATTTGAGTGACAAAGTCGTCTTGCTTACAACATTATTTCTTAGATTTTCAACTGTTGCTATAGCAAAGAAGAGCTGCCTTTAAGGGTTTTTTCATAATGTAAATAATGGCAGAGTGCACTTGAATACACCATTAAGGAGTCAAATGAGACACAGACTTTCCCAATACCATCAGTATGTGTGTTAGGAGTAGAAAGTTAAGTGTTTTCTAGCGATAACAATATATTTTTAACCAGCTGCAGCTGTTCACTTCACTTGTGCAGTGGGACATCAGAGGATGGATGGCTGATTTTTATTTATTTCTCTCCCCCAGGGAGTTCACTATGGCTCACCATGATGCACACTTTTAGCATGGACTATTGGATTATGTAGACGCCGGTATAAAGGGATTACTAGGGTAGAGCTACAAGAGTTGCATTCTCTTTGAAGATAATCCAAAAGAAACAAATGCTACAAAGGAATAGTTGAGTCCTGATTGTTATGATTGCTAAAATGCCAAGGTCAGTTGCTAAGGGTCACCAGTTGTTTCACCAGTAAACCGAACAAATGTAGCCACTGTTGAGTAAATGTGCTGGAAAGAGTTTGCATTTATATCCAGGTAAGTGAGTCTCTGTTTTCACACCTGTTAATTATTCATTTTTAACATTTTACCTGGCATGGAGGCAGGTAGCTGTGGGCTGCGGCGGTTTTTCACCAGTCTGTACTCACTGCCATCTTTCCTGTTTTTTCTTGGGGCTGCCTCATTGCTGCCGTCCCTGAAACAAGCAGAGACAGAGACTTCAGTCTGGTCCAAAAGGTGAGTAAGACACATAAGATCTTATTTAGAAGTTTATGTCCTTTCCTCAACTTTATCTTGGCTGGTTTGGTAAGTAAATTAAACCATTATTTTGAAAACCCAACGACATCATATCAGTAGACAAATATTTTATAGGTTTATTCAGGTTCAGATTAACAAACAGGCATGCAGCCTAATAAGATTTTATTTCTAAAATACATATATTTCTCTGTTGCATCCAGTAGTCTGCAAGATCAAAGCTATCATAATAAAAAAGATGGACGAAACCCACGTAAATACGAAACAAAACAAGAAGTCTTTATATTAAATCCTACATGTTATTGGAGTTCTGTTGGGCTTCAGCCAGACGCAGTTTCTTGGCGTGGTTCTTGCCCTGGTAGTGGGCCTGTGCAACTGCCAGCGAACTGAAGGAGGCATCACAAAGCTTACAATAGTCATTCTCTGTGGCCAAGATGACCCGGGTCGCCCCCTTATACTGTGCCTGCCGACAGAGGACAAAGCAGCGCAGTGTATGAGGTGAAAGCAGTTGGAGAGTAAACAGAGAGAAACAAGAGAAATACATTTTTTATGCCATAAAAAGAAGACATTCTTGAAACAATCAACTGTAAAGTACACAAAATTACAGTTGCTAATCATGAAAGAACAGGCGTCCATGTGCTCAGATATCAAATGGTCCTGTTTCATTGTAGTTGCTGCTATATTTAATAGAAAGCTTCCTCTGAACTACATTTATTAATGTTGGCAGATGAATTATTATGAGCTTAAATCTACTTAAATCCTGACAGAAACACAACAATGCCTGCAGAGCACTGTCACGTTTTTTAGGTTGATAAGGTGGTTATGGCTGCTTGGTCAATGGAAGTCAAATATTCACTCTTCTTTTAGCTCTGTTTTTGTTCTGCACCACCTCAAAGGTGAGAATGTTGCTGAAAGATTCACTATGTTTATTAAAAATGTGGGTAGGATAGCTAAAAATATATATAATATATATTTTTTAATACAATACATATTTTTTAAAGCTAAAACACTCTTAAATAGAAGGGGTGCAGATTGAGGGGACAATTCATTTACCTACAAGTAAACCATTTCACATTGACACCGCCAAGATATAAAGTCTAAGAAAATGTAACATTACAAAAAATGTATCACATATTCTAAATTATTTATTAAAAAAATATATATATATATTCGGTCCCTTATCTTTTAATTTCTTTTTCCTTTCCTTATTTTGCTTCTGAACTTTCATTAACCACAATCTCATGATGAGTATGTGGTAAAGAGAATTTGAGTCAGAAGGAGTAGGTATTTTCCTGTTTAAACTGCAGCTGAACAGATGAACTAAAACAGTGACTCTGCAGTTCCTTACCGCCTCCTCAGAGGGAAACTACCTCTCTCAGCAGACTGGACACTTCAGCAGCAATACACCCACCTCCTCAACTAAAAGTGTAACATTTGTGTAGGTTGGTGCTGCGTTTGGATCGGACCTGCCTGCCTGCGTCACTGTCGTTTGATCCTGAGCTTAGAGATGTCTGGCCAGCTGCCTCGAGGGATTCTGGGATCCTGATGGCTGGAGGCTGTTGACTGCCTGCGTAGAAATTTCTTAACTTTTTACTGTGGTTCTTCCCCTAGAAATACAGAAAAGGACAGTTTTGTGTTAATGCATGTATCTTAATATTTTTATACATTTTGTACATGAGTTTTTTAACCAACCTGGTAGTGGGCCTGGGCCTGCTGAGCAGAGTTAAGGGTAACGTTGCAGAGTTTACAGTACAGTGGTTTGCACAGCTCCCCCAGCCCCAGAGAGTCTTCCTGCTCCTCCATCCCCAGCAGAGAGCCTTCATCCTGGGGCTGCTCACTGGCTGGGGCTGCCTGACCTGGCAGAGGACCAGGGACAATGCAGGACATTGGGGCTGGGATAAGAGCCGGTCCTGGAGGCCTTGGGGGCAGGTGTGAAGGGTCTGGACATGGAGCCAAAGAGGAGGACATGGGGCTGGGAGGGAGAGGGAATCGGCTGGCTCCTGGTGCCACTACAGGTGGGGGCACCATTGCTTGTGCAGGATTTATAGGGGGAGGCCCCAACGGTTGTATCAGGTCCATGGTTGGAGGCACTATAGCTTGTGTATGATCCACAGGTGGAGGACCCAAGGTGTGCGCCATTGGTGGAGGTCCAAGTGGCTGAGCTGGAGCCATTGGAGGGGGGCCTAAACTGTGTGGTGGGGTAATGGGTGGAGGTCTTAGTGTGTGAGTAGCAGTCATATGAGGTGGCCCTAGGGTCTGGGTTGGAACCATTGTTGGGGGTCCAATTGCCTGAGCAGGGGCAAGGGGCGGAGGGCCAAGAGGCTGTGTAGGCGCCATTGGCGGAGGTCCCAGCTGGTGCAGAGAGTCAAGGTGGTGGAAAGGCTGCTGGGGGTGGCTGAAAAGACTCAGAGGAGGCTTCAACATGGTTTCTGGGCCTGTGGGCAACAGAGATGTGTATGAATTACTTTTATACAGAGGCAGATAAATATCAATTAAATAAATTCCTTTTAAGGACACTCAGTAACCTTGAAGTTTTGATTCAGAAAGACAAACCAGCAATGATAAAGGAACAAAGTAGTTGTATGAACAATTTCCTTTTTCTATCAGCACGTGTTTTTTTTTGCGTGAGGCCCTGTGAAATATGAGGGTAGCTTTATCAAAAAATGGTCCTAACTCATGAAACAAAGGATGCTTGGTCAGCTTAAGGAAACAAAAACAAAGCTACGTATGAACATAACTTCCAGAGGAACATGTAATAATGTGAACTGGATGTGATGAAAACTGAAACTGAATTGGGTGGAGAAGGAAACTGTTTGGCATTTGGGCTAAAACCAAGTTCCTAGACCTGTCCATCAGCAAGGTCGGCTCACCCTAAAGCATTCCCTGCTTTGTCTTGTATTTTACTCTAAAAAGGACCATAATCCATGAAGTAATAACTCAAGTTAGAAGAAGGGTCATTTTCCTATTCATTTTATACAGACATTTTTTGCAGCCAGTGGAGTTACCCTTTGCTGACCAACAAACAAAAATACAGGTTTAGGGCTCTTCTGAAGTGGCCCCACTTTTCAGGCCTGGAGCATACTGCTTGGCCAAAAATAAATATGAGTTTGAATTGGATTATAAAACGAGTTCTTATTGTCAAAAGCATATTGATAATGAACATCTAATGATCAATGTACAGTGACACTAAGAGAAGTAGCATTTTACGTCTTGAAGCCCCGAGGCAGGGAAGATGTAAAGGAATGGGTGAATGGAAGCACATTTGCGGACAGAGGAGCTTCACACTTCAGTGGGCATCAGAAAGATTTGGCTGAGCCTGCAGCGCCTGCAGTCATGCATACAGGATGTTACATACACATGCGTGTGCACACGCACAAACAGAGACAGTAAAAATAAAAATCCTCAAGCTTCTCTGATCGGCGGAGATCACAGCCAGAAATGTGACTGCTTGAATAGACTGATGTAGTGTGTATGTGAAAGTGCCTGTGTGTTTTTTTTTTTTTTATGTCAGTGGTTGTGTATGTATATGCTAAAAAGAATCAAGAGTATTATTTTAGAAATCGCAATGTGCTGATTTGTGTGTTTAGTTTGTGCCCTCTAATGCTCCACTTTGTGTGTGTGTGTGTGTGTGTGTGTGTGTGTG
>JAOWBC010001052.1:4900764-4915639 GCA_028566105.1 Hypoplectrus providencianus | reverse complement strand
AAGACCAGTAGGGGACTTAAAAATGTGATGTTAAATAAGCATAGGAGTCCTGGGCCACACACACACACACACACACAGGACTGGGAGTGGTGTGCTTGTTTGGATCTTCAATTTAATGAAACACCGCTACAAGTGTGAGATCGTATGATACAGACGAATACATTAGTTGTAGAAAAAAGAAACATAATGAAATACATCCTAACTGTCAAATTTCCATTGGGAAAAAAGCAGAGTTATTCAGCATGTAACGGCTTAAACACACACTTAAAAAAATAGCGTGTACAAGGTTTGTACGCAGAACATGATGTAAGTTATTCATGAAGGTGTTTGAATTTCACCACTGATTAGTTCCTTTTGTAGTGTGAGATATTTTGACATTGATTTATGACACCCTAACGTGTGGTGTTGTTGTATCCTTGTTGAAGGTTAAGGTGGTGACACAATCTGCAAAATTAGTTGTGATGTGAACAGATATTTATGTTGTATTAGACAGCTTGTTTTTTGTATTTGGGTGTTGTTGAACCTGTTGTGTGTATATCTTCTGAGTTGAATGTGTTCCTAATACAAATATAACAGACAGCAGCAGCAATTGGTTAGTTAGCTGTATGGTTATATGTTTGTAGTACTTTTCATTTTTTTCTTATATATTATTTATTAAAAGTGTTGCTGGAAGCTGTTATGTTCAGTTATTCATGATGGTGTTGGTGATGCCGTCTTTTCAGATTTCTCGTTGATGTGTGGCATGAGAACCATGACTTGTGTGTGGTTGGAGTTAGTCTGCTATGTGAGAGGATGTGAACAGCGTGAGACGATGTGTTAAGTTATTCATGATTTCTGTGTGAGTGCCAAACTCAATATGTTGATGATGATATTATTTGACTCACTGCTGACCAGAAAATATCTGATTTTATCTCAGCCATAATAAAATCTAAATTGCCATCATATTTATAGAGATTATGAGAGAAATAGGACTTAGTTTTTTCAAAGATTAAAGCTCAAAACCTGTGTTTCAAGGAGTTGTACTAGTAGCATTTACTTCAATCCTTCCCTTGAGTGCTAAATTTCCCTTTTTTATATTATGGAGTATCGAGAGAAATTTCTCTTCAGTGTTTCTAAGAGCTCAGGCTGTAGCTTACAGCATATTTCAAGCTGCTTCTATGTCACTACAGTCTCTATCCACTTGCCGCCATTTGATTGCGTGTTTACTTAAAATTGATCCCTTCCGGTGCGCCAGTGCCGAAGTTGCCATGGACACTAGACGCCATAATCGACACTGCGATACCCTATGAAATTCAGCGAGCTTCACCTTAAATGTAATTGACAGTCATTTATGTGTAAAAGTCTGACTCTACAGCTTTAACAAGAATTAACATGTGTGAAGCTCATTTAGATGCGGTTAAAGCTGTCTTTATGGAATATGACACCCATTGTGAAATTATGATAATATCTGCTGTGTGGAAATGAATGCAGGTCCATTGTATGACAACAGAAACAGAAAAAAATGTACATGAGAATAACTATGTCTGGAAATCTGCTGCACTTTAATCTAGGGAAGATAAAGAGGGGTCATCTTTCTCCCTTCATCTCTCGCTTTTCTTATTTATCTTTATACCTAACTAGTAACATTAAAACACGCTATAAAGATATATAAGATAAAGCCAGACACAAAGGAATTGTATAAATAATTAATGTGTATATTTCAAGTCAATTTCTAATTAAAACAAGCATTTAAATACATTCACAAATGCATTTCATGCTCCAGAGACTCCAGAGTAAAAAAAACAAAAAACAGGCCAGATGATGATTTGAACACAGCTTGAACAAAGTTCATATTTTTGCTGACTGTTAATGTAATTCCATACCCTAAGGTATCTTGACAGAGACACTGTAGAGGAAGGTTGTTTTTCTCATTATATCTCTGTGCACTGATTTATATCTGCAGATGAACCAGAGCTATAGTGGAAATGGTTGAATCATTTACATTATAATGGACATACAGACATGCATATTTTTTTAATGTTGCATGTTGTTACAGCTCCGTCAGATACTGATTGATACAACAGAGCTGGGCTGCCCAGTGCTAATTTATTTATGATGATAGCGTAATGTGGTGTATTAGACAATTCCTGTATCTGAAACTTGAGTTGTTTGAGAAGCTTCCCTAACAGTAATGGGTCTTAATGGATTACAGTCTAATGTTTCAAGCTATATTTGTTTCTCAAAAAGACTGCATGGCTGAATGTCCAGACAGGCGAGTATAAAGGTATTGTGATGCCAGAAAAATAGGGAACTTAGAGAAGCTCTAAATGTAAGTGACAAAGTAAGTCAGTGACAATGTTGGTCAGTGAACTTAGTTACAATGAACAAGGTTAACTCTATTCTTTATTTGTTTTTTATTAAATTGTGAGAGGATTCAGGGTCTTTTATAGTAACCTGAAAAAAAAAGACAGCAAATAGGCATATTTTGCAGTGCTAGTAAAAACACTGCAATGTTTAGTATATGTTCTTTTCTATTAATTTATTGTTGTTGTTGTTTTGTGATGTGTTTCAGAGCAACCGTTCGGCCAGAGATCACGCCCTGACTGAGAGCGACACTGAGCAGATGAGACAGCTGAGTAACAGGGACCCTCTTTCAGAAATCACTGAGCAGGAGAAAGACTTTCTCTGGAGACACAGGTAACCTCCCAACCCGTAAATAGAACATTGTACTTCTTTACCATATAGCACTTTAAGGGATAGTTCAGACTTTTTGTTGGGTTATAGGAGCTACTGATATATAGTCAGTGTATTACCTGCAGTACATGGAGGTCACACACACACACACACACACACACACACACACACACACACACACACACACACACACACACACACACACACACAGGAGTTATGCTATTTCTCTTTCTTCTTTCTATCAGGCACTACTGCATGAACATCCCAGAGATCCTTCCCAAGATCCTTCTTGCAGTCAAATGGAACTCCAGAGATGAAGTAGCACAGGTAAAGTCATGCCATTTTTTTTTGCCGGTTTAGAAAAAACTCTTCTGTACTTGATCTGCATCAAATAAACAAGATGGAAGAGAGGTCTAGAAATATTTATTCTGCTAAGCTGTTCAACAAAGTATTTTCACAAGATTTTTTGAAAAAATTGAATTAAAAAAAGCTTGCCTTGTGAGTACCAAATGAAAAGCATTTTGCAGTCAATATTTATTAGAGCTTCTTTTCTTTTTGATAAGAAGGACATCCTCTTCATAAAACGTATTTGTACACTTAGATATTAAAAATGTGTATAAGAATGCAAATACTGTGCCGTATGTTTTAATTCATTTTTCTTGGTTACTGTTTTCTAGATGTACTGTCTGTTAAAGGAATGGCCGTCTATCCGTCCGGAGCAGGCCATGGAGCTTCTTGATTGTAACTATCCAGACCCCATGGTCAGGCACTTTGCTGTACGCTGCCTTGACAAATACCTGACTGATGACAAATTGTCCCAGTACCTCATCCAGCTAGTACAGGTAGGTCCAAAACAAGATTCCAGCTGAATGAAATTGACAAATTAATGGAGTAAAGAGGAAGACATTGAGTACCTTTCTCCAGCCAGAGTTTCCTTGGCAACAAGGGTAATATCTGTTGCTCTTCTATGTTCCAGACTTTCCAGTCTGATTAAGGATGTATTTTTGTGCGTCTGGTGTATAGCAACTCCATCTGATAGACATTATAGAGTGTACAAATGACTCATCCAAACCTTCACTCTGTATCTCCTTTCGCTTTTTCCCTTAAAAATTTCCCTACCACTCTTTCGTCCTGTTTTAGGTATTAAAATATGAGCAGTATCTTGACAATCCCCTGGCCCGTTTCCTCCTCAAAAAGGCCCTGACCAATCAAAGGATAGGTCATTTCTTTTTCTGGCATCTCAAGTGAGTCACCTTTCAGATTGCTTTTTTTCCATGTTTATGTACCTTCCTTTCTCTGTGTCTTTCTAACTCATCTTGCCTCCTCCTCCTTCCCACTCTCTGCTTCCTTCATCACTTTGTGTCTTTTCCTCACAGGTCAGAAATGCACAATAAAACAGTGAGCCAGAGGTTTGGGCTGCTGCTCGAGGCTTACTGCAGGGCATGCGGTATGTACCTCAAACACCTGAGCAGGCAGGTGGAGGCCATGGAGAAGCTCATTAACCTCACTGACATCCTTAAACAGGAGAAGAAGGATGAGACGCAGAAGGTAAGGAGAGCGAAGGCACATACACATAGACGCACACGTACACTCACACAAGAGAAGATAGCAATTTATATTTAAATAGCACATTAAAAAAACAGAATTCAGGTGGGATCTGTGTCATTGGTCCTTATTTATTTAGCATTTTTGTGGCTTTTTCTTTCAAAAATGTATAATTAAATCAGAGTTGTAACCATGTCTCAATGCAGTCATTTTTAGAAGATTTCTCTTTGTGGATGTGTGTGTATGTGGTCATGTGTGTACACATTTATGTGCAAATGCATGTATGTACATGTTGTTGTGGTTGTGTGTGCGTGTCTTGTGGAGGTCCAGATGCGGTTTCTGGTGGACCAGATGAAGAGACCGGATTACATGGATGCCCTGCAGAACTTCACCTCTCCTCTCAACCCTGCACACCAGCTGGGAAACCTGAGGTCAGAAGCAATAATGAATGAGCTTGTGTTTGTGTGTATTTGTGTGTCTCTCCATATGAGTAGAGTTGCCATACAAAGGCTGACATTGGTAAATAACTTAAATGAATTTGTGCTGCACAGGTTGGATGAATGCAGGATCATGTCATCAGCAAAGAGACCGTTGTGGTTGAACTGGGAGAATCCTGACATCATGTCTGAGCTGCTCTTTCAGAACAATGAGATCATCTTCAAAAATGGAGATGGTAACAATAATAATCTGTCCTTAATGGTGATCAGAAATAAAAAGGACAATGAAAAGCTTCTGTCTTAGGTATTGTAAGCGCCAGCCTGACTAGATTTCTCATAAATCTTTAATAATAAAAACAATGCATCTTATTTCCCAAACCTAAATATTGACACAGATTGTTAAGTGCTGTTTACAGGCTGTAGACCTTTTCAGTATTGATTGTCTACTACAATAGACATACTAACTTCCCCCTTATGCTGTGCATGTGTATTATCTGTCAGCACGCCAGGATGTTTTTAATTCTAACTGTCCTTACTGCCTGTTTGTGTTGTAGATTTGCGACAAGACATGCTGACGTTGCAGATTATTAAAATCATGGAGAATATTTGGCAGAATCAGGGACTGGACCTTCGGTACTCGTCTCTCTCCTGTTATCTCTATATAACTTCTCTCTGTATCTATTTTCTTTCTTTAAAAGTCTTTCCTGTCTAAGTGCACGGGGCTAAGATAATCTGTTTTGTCTGTCTCCAGGATGCTTCCTTATGGCTGTCTGTCATTAGGGGACTGCGTGGGACTAATTGAGGTGGTTCGCAGCTCCCACACCATCATGCAGATCCAGTGTAAAGGAGGCTTAAAAGGGGCCCTGCAGTTCAACTCAAACACTCTGCATCAGTGGCTCAAGGACAAGAACAAGGGCGAGATGTGAGATCTTGTCTGATATTATATTTGTTAGCATCTTTGCATCATTACACAGTATAAAACATTAGAGTGTAGTGTCAGTGGGTCCCCTGAGGGAAATGTGCTGTCATTTAGAGTTACAGCCCATTTACTTATGCCTTAATAAGTTTCATGTAAATGCTTTGCGTAATTAGATTTTTTTAAGTTCTCATTTCCATTTTAAAACGCTAAATTCCTTAATTCAAATTAATTCTGTCATTCCTTACTGCCATGTGTGGTTATGTGGCATGATTTGGTTCACACGTGTCTGTGTGTGTACAGGTATGACATGGCTGTGGATCTGTTTACAAGGTCTTGTGCTGGCTACTGTGTAGCTACATTTATCCTCGGGATAGGAGACAGACACAACAGCAACATCATGGTCAAAGACGATGGACAGGTAACATCTATATTCATAGACTATATTAAAGAAATGGACATAGGCACTGTGCATTACACACTGGTTTGTCGATGTTCTTTTTCTTTTTTTTTTACCCTGGTAATGTCCTCCAGATTGCCATACATCTGTTCTCTGGGGGAAAATTGACCCTGCTTGGTTTGACTGTTAATTAAAGCATATAGTATAAACTGTCAATCAATTCTACGCTACACCTTTACTTTTTACTTTAGTACAATGCATTGGCATCATTTTTCCCCTTTGTTTTGAAATTTAGGGCCAATATACCTTGTTTAAATGGAAGTAAACCCATCTTGGTTTTTTGGAGCCAGAAGTGGCCAAACTGGGATGGAAGGGTGGATCTAACACACAGACAGCACATGATTTTACTATATTTAAGACATTATTCACATTTAATCACATAAATGCACATTTCTCATACGTTGACTCACATTTGAACAAGTGTTCTAATCAAAGTTGAATTTTAGTAAGGTTTAAAATAAAAATCTGACAATAATGCCTAAGCAAACTGTTTTGTCTAGCCTGCTTTATGTGGCTTATTGTCTGCATTTAAAGACATTTATTAGGGATCTGTTATTGTTTAGAACTTCAATGACAAAATGGATATTTGCGGTGTTGATGCCTTGTGTGGCTATACAGATATTGCAAGTGTATATAGATCTTACTTAAAGGATCTTTACCTGTCAAAGAAGAAGGAAGCAGGTAGTCAGAGTTTTCTAACTCTCTGTTCTGCTCGCTTCCAGTTGTTTCATATAGATTTTGGCCATTTCCTGGATCATAAGAAGAAGAAATTTGGCTACAAGAGAGAGCGAGTCCCCTTTGTTCTAACACAAGACTTCCTCATTGTCATCAGCAAGGGGTCCCAGGAGTGTGCAAAGACCAAAGAGTTCGAGAGGTACTGCAGCATTGCATCTTTCTTTTATCTTTTTGTTTGCTACTACTGGAAAGTCTTATCTGTCAGTGAGTTGGTTTGTTGACCTCCAAAACTTTGCTGTGTGTGTGTTTAAAAGCAGGGTTTTAAAAGAAGACATTACAATGAGCACACAAACAATGTTTTTTACACACACACACACACTTACACATACATGTTTATGTATATTCTTAGTTGGGTTTCCACTCATTTGCCCAACTGATGAAAACTTAACTTTGAAAACATGTCAAAGTCATGTTACATAAGAAAACATAGCATCAGCTCGGTAACATTCTTCCTCTCTAGCAAGACCTTTTCAACCAAGTTTGCAACATGCAATATCCTCTTACTTCAGTTTTGACATGTTATTTGGGCCCTTATCAAAGGGAAGCTGTTCATGATGTTTTAACCTTGTTAACAGCCATAATCCATATTTGCTGTTTTGCCTTTCAAAAACATAATTTCAATTGCAGTCTATAAAGTGTTCTTGCATGTGCACACATGTATCAATGGGGCAGTCTAGCAAAAAACTTGAATTAACACAACTTTATATAAACACAATAACAAGGTCTATCTTTATCAGCTTCAACACAGTTACAGCAAATTTCTTTAAGAAAAAGTGACGTGGATTTAATTAAAAAAAAAAAAAAAAAAAATTTCATTTGATAAATCACTTTAACTGGGAATTTGTTTGCAATCTTTCTATATATTTATTTTTTTTAGATTGATGACTTTGAAAACCTCAATTGATGCTTCAGATGTATTTTAAAAAAGACTTTTAATACAGTCCTGGTTTTTAAATTTAAAAACAAAGCCAACACTTGGAACCAGTTGTTCCAGCAACAATTGTTTGTGAAACAGTTTGCCGTCATCATTTACCTGACAGGAAATCAATCAGATGTGCTCACCTGACTTTGAGTGGGTGTAATTGCCCAACAGTGAGCTTTCATTACACTTTCCTCTTTCTGATGCTTCTGTGACTTCACTGCACTTGTGTCACTAAAGAAGATGTATACAAATGTTCCCTTTCTGTTCGTCCCCTCTCACAATCCTGTTTAATCTCCCTCCAGGTTCCAGGAGATGTGTTATAAAGCCTACCTGGCCATCCGGCAGCATGCTAACCTCTTCATCAACCTGTTCTCCATGATGCTGGGCTCTGGCATGCCTGAGCTGCAGTCATTTGATGACATTGCCTACATCAGGAAGACGCTGGCACTGGAGAAGAGCGAACAGGTCATAAAGCTTTCCTCCTGTCTACATATCCTCTCTGTTCTGATGCTATTTCAGTGTCTTTCAGGTCTCACATTTGGCTTTCTGAAACCTCTGCAAGATTATTTCATCTACTTATGTAACTTTGTTTTTTTTCCGCTCCGTGCAGGAGGCGTTGGACTACTTTATGAAGCAGATGAATGATGCTCACCATGGAGGGTGGACCACCAAAATGGACTGGATATTCCACACAATTAGACAGCATGCACTAAACTGAATCCCTGCACACACACAAAAGGCCCCAGTTCCACAGTGGAGTAACACCTCACTGATGATGAAGTCTGCAGCAAGACCAATACCAATTCTATTTATTTACACTAGGTTCCTGTTTTCCTGCATTTTCTTGCCATCATCATCTGCCTTTTTGACGTCTACAAGAGAGCTTCGTCCTCACGACCTGTTGAAGGTGTGTCCTCCCTGTTGCTTGTATCCTTGAGAATTATACTTCCTGAGTTTTTAATGAAGGATATTTCACCCTACATCCTGCTGCTTGTGCTGGAAAACACAGAATGTCACAACACATCAGCAAAGACGCACCCACGAATCTATAGATGTACCGTAGCCACAAAGTTAAACTTGCTGCCCTTCTGCTTTATTTTCTGCACTGTGGCTCCACCAGTAAAAGGAGGTGCTTTTTTATTTTATCACTTCTGAGAGGATAGCAGGAACATGGAAGCCGTCTAAATTATATCACATAATAAGTGTTTCTGTAATTTGTTGCACCGTGCAGGATAACTGAAGTATTTGGGCTTTGATGATGATGATGACCGCTGCACTTGGTCTTCCACCATCTTTGTGGTGGAGTTGCCCTCCAGAGCTGATTTGGTGTCAGTTTTGCCACCTTTTCGTCCAGAAATCTCTTAACTCAAAAACTGCAAAACAGTCTCTGAGTTGTTTTGCACAGCTCCACAGTCTGCAGGCCTGAGTGAAAAGCACTCCATCCTCTGGAACATTTGGTGGTGCAGCTTTAGACTCTAGCATAAACTTCAGGGTGATGATGCCTCTCCATCAAAAAAAAGAAGAAAAAAAAATAGCACTTAGAATACCAGATTAATATACAGATTTATTATAACTTTTTGAATTTATTTGTGTATCTAGTTTCTTTCAGTTCAACTCTCCAGAAAACACGCCTTTGTTTGTCGATATATTTTGTTTTTATTTATATGTATTTGCTTTCTTCTTTGAACTACTCTGAGTGCAACAGCTCTCTCCCTTTTTTTTAAATATAGAGTTCTGCTCATATTCCTAGAAAAAGACTGCTGATGCCTCTTTTGACCCTGTCACTTTTAAGTTAAACATCTTATATGACCTTATTAGTAGCAGCCAAATTTGTGTTATTGTGGCAAGTTTTCAGCCCTATGTTGACTTTGTAAACATTAATTTGTTAAGAATGCAAATTGGTAAGAATGAAAGTGCCAGTCTCACGTTTCATGAATAATGGGACCTATTTAAAGCCTCAGGCTGTCTGCTTTGTTGGGGAGCAGAAGCCCAGGAGAATGTCACGTCTTCCTGTTGATAAAATGCCTTGGCATCACAGCACAAACTCCACAACATTGTACACTGCTAAGCCCTACACACTCTGCCTAAATATGTTCTAGTAAACACGACAGATCATAACATGAAAAGCAGAATTTCACCTTTGTCATGTATTGTATTTTGTTTCTAACCATGTGAAGTTGATGTTCTTTAGCACGTTGTTAAAACTTCAACTCACAGACATAATGCATTTTAAATTTTAATGGCTTTGGGACTCCTCTCACTGAGCCCAATGCACTTGTTTTATTTGAGCCATAGTCTCTGTTGCCATGCACTTTTCATGTTTAACACTCTTTTGTTACATGTTTAATTTTTTAAAGATTAGCGCAACAGCAACATTTGAGTCTGTAGCATTTTTAACATTTTAAATCACAGTTAATTTGCAGCACTTTTATTGACTGCATTTGAGTAAGATTTAGTCCTGAAAAAAAGGTGAACAAATCTTTCAAATTTGATTGTATCTCTTGAAAGTGGGCCAGCTGATATTTAATCACACACATCCACTTGTTGTAACATGGTTTTAGAACTAATTATTACAGTTACATTTCCTTGAAGTATTCTATAAGTTTAGCATGAGTCCTCAAAATCTATGAATGTTTTAAAGAAGCAGACAAGGAAGGGTTTTCATATAAAATACCTTAGGTTTACACATGGATGCAGGATTAGAGCTTGGGTTATTGTTGTTTTACCATGTTGTTAAAGCTGGCCATATTTATATATTTATATATTCACCTTTACTTTTGACACAGGTCATTTTCTCAAATAGTACAAAAACAGCACCAGTGTTTTTTTGTTGTTATTTATTGCAAACCCCTTTCAAGCCCACTCCCATCCACACTCATTCCCATTCACACACATGGAAATGGGACAGGAGGGGAAAAGAAGTAAATAAAGAAGGATGGAGATTTATAATTCAGATAATTTTCTTTTTGTTGTTGATTCGTTAAATATGCCCAAGCCTGATGCACTGCAGTGTCTAATGACTCCGTTCAGTATCATAAGGTGGGGAGAGATGTGAAGGAGAATAAGCCTCCCAGAAAGCAGAGTGATGAATGCAATAACTATAATGTTCAGTGGCTGTGGGTGCGATGGACATTGAAGCAAATAGGAAAATGACAATGAAGTGGTCCATGTCTGCTGTTTGATCCAAGACCCCAACATTTGAAGACAAAACCAAGCTTTTAGTCAGCGTTATATGTTTACAACTGTTGCGTCTGTCAGTTCTGAATAAAAGACGTTCTTAGCCTGAGTGACATAAAACTTCCAGCTTTGTCAGTTGAGTTGAGAACTTCCTGTAGGGTGTGCTTTGTTGAGAGGAAAATGTCGTATTTTAAAAGAAAGGTGCCTCAGAGCAGCCTCACAGGCCCCTGACACCTCAACAGTGTACCTAGAAAGAGATTTGGATGTGAGTGTAGCTAAATCATAATCTCAGCAAACAGACACTAGGAAACTCAATCTACCGGAAAGGAAAGTCAGCACTTTTTGTCTCCTAAGCTGTTGATTGTATCAAAAAGCCAAAAAAGTGGAGGTCTGTTCCAATGTGGTGCATGTGTGCCGTCCTGTTGTTGCAGCACTTATGGCTAGAATGTATTCAATTGCTCGCATGGACCTCATCTTGTTCACATTTTTTCCTCATCCATGTTTTCTTTCTGAAGTCAGATGCAATGTCACTAAACAGTAGGGTATCAGCCCAGAGCTCTTCTCTTCTTTTTCTTAATGTGCCAAATCAGGCATGACTGAGGCCTGTGGAAGCCAACGCTGGCTTCACATCACGCAGTCAGGCAGATCAGTTACAAACTTTCAAAAAAAAAAGGAGTTTGCACTTACAAATTGTAGTTCTCAATGCCTTTTTGTCCAAAAGGACTCTTGTCAGAAGAAAGCTAGCCTAGTATGCATGTTTCTCAAGCAGCATAACCAGTGTGTGTGATGTACACTTTGAAGCAGCATTAAGCAGTGTGTATGTACAGTTACAGTCAAGCCTCTTTTCTATGGTGGACTTCATGTGTGACAACCTGTCGTGTTGTTATCTTTATTGTCCTTTCCCATGTTTCCTCCAAACTGATTGTGTGTGTGAGTGTTTGCATTAATTGTCCTTCTGTACAGGTTGCAGAGGTTCATTGGCAGGCCCCAATGAAAACCCACTGTGTGTCTGTATGTGTGTGTGTGTCCATGTGTCTGTATGTGAAGACACTTAACTATTGGTGTCTCTAAATGTTTTGTAAGCTTCCCCCCCCCCCAACTGGCTAGTCTTTGCCAGAGAAGGAAAAACAAAAATTGCTGAAGATTTTTGCATCGTTTGTAAGGAAACGTAAACGAGGGGGAACTTTTTTCATACATAAGTTGTCAATGTTTTACTTGAAATGCCACGATTCAGAACCACAGCTGTATTTTGTTGGTTTAGAGTTGATATGGGGGTAGTGCAGTGTCTATTTAGTAATGATTGTAGGAGTGTGTGTGTATTGTACTGTACATAAGCACTGAAGGTTGAAGCATTGTGCACAAACTGTTTGATACTGGCAGTGAATGTTACTGATGCCACAATCCTGCAGTCCAGAGTGAAGACACAACTACTTCTTAAACTTTTAGAAGGTTTTGTAAGATCAGGTGCAGTTAGAACTGTGATAAAGTATCTCATATACAATTGAATCGTCTTGAAATCGTCATAAAATGAAAAGGATTCTATCCAGCAGCTAAGTGATAGTTCTCACATCTTCTCTGAGCTTCTTCAAAGTTCTCCTGGTCTCCGTCTTTGGCACTGAATTGATGCATGTTTAAAATGATTGCACTTGTTTTTTCCTGCTGGAAGTGAAGGTGTTCATGGGGTTGTATGTCTTCGTCTAAAGAAAACATCATCAATGAAAACACAGACCTACTGTAAATTGACCAACCTGTATGTATAGATCAACAATCAGTCAGAGGTCTGCCATCATGATTGATAATCATTTACCTGCTTTAAACGAAGTTTGAAGAAGTTTGAAATGGTTGATCTCATTTAAAGGGAAACTTCAGTATTTTTCAATATTTTGCCTCTGTTTTTATTCTTCTTAGTGACTAATGGGGACAAAATGTTGAAATATGAGCATTTGAGGCAATGGTGCACCGTCAGTGTACAGTTTTTGACATGGAAAGGTTCAGATTGTTATGGTAGGTCTATAACACCTTTAAACAAAGGATCCTGCAGAGAAATAAGACATTTTTCTTCCTGCACCAGCCACTACTTGTTGGATATCGTATTTCAGAAATTATTGCAGTTATCTGTTTTTTTGTGTGGCTGATATAACAATAATAAGAAAGCATAATAATGCAAGTAAACATCTTCTAAAAGCAATTACCTTTAAATCCATGAGAGAATGTATAATGCAATATTTACACTGTCAGTGGATATAAAAGTGGCCTATCTTTTGCTTGATGAGTGTCTGTCAGTTGTTGGGTCTAACCACTTTTCTCTTCCACATTGTTGAAATCAGCTAAATATTTACCCACCACACTGAAAATGTTTGAAATACGAGCCATGGTTTCTGTTACTCCACATGAAAAACTCTTCCCTGCTCTCCACTCTTCAGTTTTCCCGCTTGAGTAACCTTGTGAGGTTTCAGAATAAGACTTCCCCCTGAGCAAGACTCAGTCACAAACAAGAAATGGCTGAAATGCCCTATTTCTCTGTAGGGCCCGTCATGTAATGTTGACACACAATCTGAGCCTTTCTTTGTAAAAAACCAAGCACTTGTTGAGACACATTAACAGTGTGAAATTACTTGAAGTATAACATTTCTCAATACTTGATTTATTCATGTATTAAAATACTGAAGTTTCCCTTTCAGCAAATTGGTGTAAAAAGAAAAAGTGAGTGGTAAGATGGAAATCTTAAATTCATTCATTTGCTCTTCCCTTGCTAAAACAATCATATTGACCTGAGGTATGATTCCAACATTGTAACAGTGGACGTAATAACATGAACTCCCACAAAATATAATGCAGTGTCTGTGCGGTGCTGTGAAACGTTGATCATTCTGTTTCTGACGGGTGTTTCTGCTCTCCTGATGCTGTTCATGTTATTGTGTCCACTTCCTGTATGATCATATGGGACCTGAAGTCTGTTTTGTATTTCTGTAGGGCAGTTAAAAAACATTGTCAAACTCACTGTTCAGATTGTTTTTAACAGAAATTTAGTTTTTAGCAAGCCTTTTAATGAATGTCAAAAGTTTCAAACTGTAGAGGGGAAACATGACTAATCGTGAAGATTCTTGATCTTTTGGGATCATTTTTGAAGTGTCCAGAATTGTCACTGTAAAGAGAAGTATTAACTAAATGGTCTGTGGCTTCATGTTTATTTCTGTACGCAGTGCTCTCAACTACATCATAGTTTAATATATTTCCACAACATACCATGCTGTCAGAACCTTAACCTATACTATGAATGAATGTACAGCGGGCCAACGTATGGTTTTTCACAGCCTACCTGCATGAGATTGGGTGAAGATAAATATGTCTTCTTGCTACATTCTTATTTGTCGTTGTTTTTTCATTTAGTCTGAAAAAGCAGCCATACAGAGGTTTATAAATTACTGCCTTAAGTTAGCTCCGTGTAGGAACAGTTTCATCGCCACAATAACCTGCATTTTTTTTGTTTTTATTTATCAATGTAAAGTGTGTTTTGTTGTTGGCTCCCTGGTCACAGAGTAAAGGTTTGTACCCTGACTGACTGACTGACTGGTCATCCCAGTGTTCTATGAAGATGTACAAATAAATTTGTTAAACATTCACTGGTAATGTTTTCTTTGGTTCACCATGTTTAGCCATGACTGTTAATCATTGATTTCATTTTAATTCCAGAGCTTTCAAAACTTGGGAATTTAAAACTTGGATTCTTGGAAAGTGGTATTTCTGGTATTCTGAGCTGAATCCTTTGGCCCCTAGTGGCAAAACAGAGGAAACAATTCTCATCAGGCAAGTATGTGATCAATTCCTGCCACAATGCAGCTGGTTTAAGGGCAAGTATATCTGCAGCCAGTGATGGACATTTATCCAGATCCATTACTTAAGTAAAAGTAGTAAAACCAATCTGTGGAATTACTGAACTACAAGCATGAGTCCTGCATTCAAATCTGACTCTAGTCAAAGAACAAAGGCATCAGCATCAAAATGTACTT
>JAOWBC010001052.1:4823640-4841039 GCA_028566105.1 Hypoplectrus providencianus | reverse complement strand
CACAGCGTGAAGGCAGAAGGAAAAAAGAGAAATTAACAAAAGGTAAAAGAAAAGACAAGCGAGAGAGAGAGAGAGAGAGAGAGCAAACAGAGTGAGAGCTTACTGAAATACCAAACTTCAAACAGAGAAACAGTAGGCAAAGATAGATAGATGTGGTGAAGAAACAGCCACAGAAAGTATGAAAAGAAGATAAGGTCAAATTACTCGAACTTACACATCAACTAGTGAATGACATACATGCTAGCACAGTTATGGAGACAAACATACAGAAACAACTGACAGAATGAGAAGGAGACAGATAAAAAAACAGCAAGATTTAGGGAAGGAGTGATTAGAGGAAGACCAGCAGGCAACCGGCCTCATCAATAACAATCAATTATTATAACATGCACACACGTTTCCCTAATTTCCTAACCCAACAATTTCCTAATAGAGCTTTGGAAATCCTCTCAGCAAGACAGTTTATTTTTAAGGGATTCTACTTTGAACAATCAGTGCATCACACACACACACACACAGCCAAGTACACACCTGTCCGTTGCCCATGAGAGTGGTGTCCTCTCCCATCAGTATGTAGGATCCAAAGAAAAAGACAAAGGCATGACAGAACCCCAAGAGAGTCCAGTACAGGAACGTACGGAAAGACAGCAGGGAGTTTTTGCTGATGTCCCTGTAGGAAACAAACAGTTTTTCAAATGTCTAGAGGATGCATTTTACCAAAGCAAGTCAAGTTTTTACTGTGAAATTGTCAGTAATTTACACATAAAAGAAAACAGTTTCATGGATTACAGACCTATAATATGACAATAGCAACAAAGCCAAACTAATTTTTGCTTTATTGTACTTAGAATGTTACATAAAATTCCTATTAGCTGACTTGCATCGAGCAAAAATTGATGATATATACAACATAAAACTCACATAAAGTCTAAAGAATATATTACATCTTCCTACAAGTTAGAGAGTTTATTAGTTAACTTTTACATAAAAAATAATATTAGCTGAAACTGTCACGATATCCTGACAGCAGCATCAGACTGGTCATCTGTGAAAAACAAAATCAATTTCTTTTGCTCTTCTGAGCAAATGTTAACATAGAAGAATCAACTACACCTGAAGGAAAACAACTAATGTCTACTCGTTTGATCCTGGGTTGAGTTGAACACTTTCATTTTGGCTTGTTTGTTGTCATTGGTCTTCTTTTGTCAGCTTTTCTGTGCCTCATACAGCGATTTTAGATTCATCCAACTCATTTACTACAGTCAGGATAGAATGACAATTATAGCTAATGTAAAAAGAAATAAATATTTATAAAAGTTACTGACTGAACCTTCTTGTACAACAACAAATGACGATGATGCAAACTCACCTGTACAGGCCAGGTTTATTTTGCAGTACGTGTGGATGGACCAGCTGTTCAAACAGGCTGTACACCAGGATGGGCAGCGAGGTGAAGCAGATGTTGTACAGTGTCAAATAAACACTGTCATACAGAGTCTGGAATGGACAGGCACAACATTTCACTCTACACCAACCTATTAGCTATAACTGGTATACATAACTCATTTGACCCCATCTAAATGAAACAGGCTGAGAGCTTAATTAAAAAAGTGCCACATAGAAAGTCAAAAAAGGTTGTTGCTGATAGCCAATGTAAGTTTTCAAAGAAGTAGGAAACTATATAGTAAAGCTTGATTATCCTAGTTTAATAAATAATTTAACTAAAGTTCTAAGGCTTCTATAAATTATTCAAAAGTTAAAATGCAAAACACGAGATCCATTGTTACAACACCTAATAATAGAACCTACAACTTATAACTTATAGATTTAAAGGCATGGCTTATTGAGAATTTTGAACCTGATGCATTTTATTATTAATACGTAAAAACTGGTGTCATATTTCCTCATCCCAATTAGAGTTGTGAAAATATACCTTTTGTGTAGATAGATATGCATTCTATGACGTCAGTGAGAGACTGTGCAACATTCAAACCACAAACAAATCTACAATGACATGACAGAGTGGGATGATGGAGAGATAAAGAGACTTACTTGTTGAGAAAACAGACAGAAGAACTGGTATAAAAACTGGGGCGTGATAAAACACACATTCTAGAAAAGACAGAGTGAAGGGATAAAACATTAACAACATTGCAGTGAAAGAAGACATGACCAAAGGTTGCATTGTTGAGAAGCTGCCTGCTCGAGGAATGTATTTAAATTAAGAAAAGCAGCTGAGCGAGTCCGGTCTTTTTACAAGTAGTATTTGGTTCAGATATTTGAGCCACACCAATTCATAAAAGTGTAGATCATTTTAAAGATACTTACCTTGTAGAAAAAGTATTGTACAAGCGTAGCTATTCGAATGTAGTAGAAGTGACCGTGGACCAGCAGAAGTTTAGCAAGGAATTTAAACCTGGCAATTGCATAGTCACTGTTTCTCACGGCCTGACGACCCTCTTTTCCCATGATACCTGAAGAATGGATGCACATCAAACATATGTACTGGAGGACATCCTGCAGAATACACTTTAAGACTTGGAACTGAGATTGTATGAGTGTTTACCTATGCCCACATGAGCTTCCTGTATCATGCTGACATCATTGGCTCCATCCCCAATAGCTAGGGTGATGGGTTTCTCTGGGGAGGTTTTTAAAAGACGCACCACCTGGACAGAACAAAGCAACACTGACATCTGGACACAAGGGTAATATATTTTAGCAGTGTGCGTGTGTATGGCAGATAACTGGTACCTTAGCTTTCTGCAGAGGGGCCATGCGGCAGCACAGCACAGCTGAGCAGTTTTTACACACTTCCATAAAGAGCTTCTCGTGTTCCCTCAGCGCTAACGACAGACTGGCTCCATCCACGACCAACCCATGCTGTATGACATGGTCCTCCTTTATTCTGGAAAAATAACAAAATAACACATAGGAGAGAGAGAGTCGGAAAAGCAAGGAAGAAAAATAACTACTACAGCATCAGGCCATCTTGCATTTAAGTGTTTGTCCATTAACCAAATTATTGTGTTACGAAGGATGTTAAACTTAACTTATTTGCATTGGTGCAAGCATACGCGCACCAATTAAAAAAATATGCACTGGATAAAATTTGAAAGGACTTGCGTACTGAAATTCCTCTAAACAACACAAATAAAAGCCAAAATGCCGATCTGGAAAAAAAACAACTTAAGTATAAGTAGCAAGAATTCTCTTTTTTATGATATATTACCATAGGGCATGTTGATATATAGGCCTAATACATTTATATATCATCATCTCATAGAAACCTTTTAATTTCAAGAATGTGGCATCTAAAAAACTGGATGATCTTCACATTTTTTTCTTAATCATTAAAACATAAAAACAGTTGAGATCCAGACAGATTTAACAGTAAGACATCAATCAAATGGATGATACTGGATTTAAAACTCATCATCCAATAGTGAAATAGCTCCTATGTTGGCAGAAAACAAGGCATTAGGATGCATTTCAAGATGTACTGTTTGTGTCTTACAATAACAAGTTGAATCACAAGCACACTCACCTCCTGGCCAGTCTGCGGAGCTGCTCAGCACACTCGTTATCAGAACGCTGTTGCAGAAGCTCCAGGATGTTCATTGTTCTGTGGAAGTGGCCACAGGACAGGCTGACGCTGACTGCTGTCTCATGTTTGTCCCCTGTCAGCACCCATACTTTGATCCCTGCCAGCCTCAAAGCCTCAATGGTCTCCTGGACTTTGTCTTGGAGTCTGTAAGGGACAACAGAGAAAAAAATATAACCCATGCACTTGTTAGATGTTCAGTAAATGCAATGCTTCCAGTAACCCCTATTTTAGTATATTAGTGCAATCCCCAGGTAACAGACACCTAAAGAACAGTTTGGTCTTGGACTCACGGCTGGCTTGTAAATGAAGTGTTTTATTGCCATGGTAATAATTTGATAAAGCCACACAGGCTTGTTAGTAATTCAATACACCCATGTGGGGCTTGGGAAGAACTTCACATCTTAAAGGCATAGCTCAGGATTTTTTGTGGGGTTGTATAAGGAATTTATTTACAGTTTGTGTACTGCCTACAGTAGATGGTGGTCAGCATCCACAGCAGTACATTGCTAAACTTTCAATGCCTGTACACCTGCCTGCTTCTTCAAGCTGGGGGCATGTGTACCGCCGTCAACTCTAGGCAATACACTGACTGGGGATCAGTATCTCATACAACCCCTACTTGTTCAATTTTTTTAACTGTTTATCAGACAGCTTAAGCCTGCTTTAGAGCAAACAAGCAAACAAAGGAAATCTCACGTTATGTTATAATAATTATGTGGCCATATTTTGAACAGACTTCTGCAACAGTTACACATGCAACTAAAGGCTCTTGGCATCCATGGTTACACATTATCCACGCCTGATGAGAGGAAGATTAGGATGAACACTGACTTTGAAACTCAGCAGCACTGATTCCTTAAAGAATAATTATCCCTCTTCTAAGCACAGAGAATATTCCTTAAGGTATTTAATAGACAACTAATATGATCTATTTTACCATGCCTTTCAGTGTAAATGTATTATTTTTAAGCTCAAAACAGGGAAAAAATTCTAGTCTCGTCCTACATAATAGAGGAGATCCTTTGATTGTGACCATGTGTGCCTGAGGAGGAATTCATTCCAGATACGGAAACAGAGCAGCAGAAAGAAAAGAGAGAGAAAGAGATAAACGGAAAGGGAGAACAGAGGCTTATGTGAGGGGCAGATGGTGAGCGGATGCAAACACATATCAGAATTCATTTTCAAAGAGGCTCAGCGAGGTGACGTCTCTTTCTCCCTTCTGACTATACATTGTTCTCAGGCCCAGTGTCTTTGTCTGTCTGTTTCTAACCATTTGTTTCTAAGTGTTTTTAAAATATGCTCTTGTTTTTCTATAATGAAAAGCAATTCTAAATTAAAATATCTTTACTGGTTAGTTTCTGTAACAGAATTATCTGTAGTTTGGTTGTCTTTACTTCTCTAGTTAAAATGTTCCACTTTTTTTAACATGGTCGACAAAAGATTTTCTATTAACAGTCAGCAGCAAGACCTGAGCTGAGACCTCACTTCAGGACAGTAATGCTTTAAATTAATCCTGACATAAGCATAACACAATGAAAATGCAAATAGATACTCCTTGTCTTAATAGAGGGTGTTGGAATGCTAGAAATTCCTAATAACATAAACTGAAAGTGCAGCTTAAGCCAATGGGAATGTAAGTATTTTTTCGAAGATTTGATTGTGAATCAAGTATAAGACACATACAAATTTTGAACTAATGTTGAATTTCATGAAAAAAGCCTAAGTTGCTGGAAGCCATTAATGTCTACTAAATTTAATACATCCAATAGTTCATATTTTAACCTGGACCTTCAGACCAACAATAATGTCCAAACAGCCATGCTACTTGAAAAGCACAGGAAGCACCAAAGCCTATCTGATGCCAGATTACATAGATGTTGTTTAAGCTAACCATGCAGAAATAAAACATATGTTTTATCAAAACAAGAACAATATATTGTGCTCTCACTGCCAGCGGCAACGCGATAAAAAATGTGTTACATAATTTTGCATCACACTGTATGTTGAATATTATTGTAATTGAACAGCTGAAGTAGTCATTCTGTATTCACAAGCCAGCAAACCTCATTTTAGAATAAACTTCTTCTCATGTAGGCATCAGTTAATCTACATTGCACATGCACAACAATCCCAGAGGCAAGCAAAGAGGGTAACCTCAACATATCCAAGACTACAGTGTGCAGCAGCCTTCTGTCTAGAACATGCTGAAAAAATGTTAATTTCAACTTGAAATGAAAAACATCATATGCATAAGGAGATGAGACCTGGTTCTAAGCAGACAACATCAATGTATGTAAATTTATTTGTTAGTCTGCATACTTGTCTTCAACCCCTGTTGCTCCCAGCAGATGCAGGTCTCTCTCGATGAAGCTGAAGGCCTCCTGCAGTCTCTCCTCTCTCTGTTGCAGCGCGGTTCGGGCAGCATTCAGACGCCCGTCCACTTCAATGTACTCTTCTGGGCTGAAATGGCGACATGCCACAACCAAGGTCCGCAAACCTTTCTACAAAGGGAGAACAACAGTGTGCGGAGAAGAACAGAAGAAAGGAGTCAGACACATAAAAATTATTAAATGAAAAGTGAAACAGGTTATGACATGAATCATATATGTAGATATGCAAGAACAATTTTGTTTAAAGAAGAAGGGTAAACATGAGCGAGTCAAGAAGATTAGGATAGGAGAAGAAGAGAAGGAAAGCGTGCCAAATGTAAGCAGAAAGAGAAGGAACAGGAAAGCAAATTATCAAAGCTTGGCTCTAAATCACAGAACCAGCCTGAGGGGTAGACGACCACAAATCAACCCAGTCCAGAGCACCGACTCCTGGGTACTGACGTCCGATGACATGATGTGGGGGCTGGATGTGTGTGCGTGTGTGTGTGTGTGGCTGTTGTGGTGAAGAATTTACAGTCTAATGGGGACACAGAACAAGGGAGCCAAAAGTAATCACTTTAGTGTCGGAAAATGCCAGGCCTACGCACACAGAGACACAAAATTCTCAAGATATGGATCAAAAGGCGCTTCAGAGTCGGATATTTGTAGGTTATATGATAAAGGTTGAAGTGGAATTTTCTGGGTAGAAATTGTGTGGTATATTGACTTTATTCAATGCACATATATACACATATGCCCTCCATTAAAGAAAAAGATGAATATTGAAAATAATATCAAAATAAAGCATATTTAATTTAAAAGACTAAAATATAATTGAGTGAGACGGAACATATTTTCATAACTCCTGACTCCAGATTGTCTGCAATGAACGTTACCCGTTTGTTTGTTGACCAACTGAATGGTTACTCAATATTGCAGTCTTACTGCAAGGTGCTGGAAAATCTACTGAGACAGATAACAGATTTTAAAAATGTCCTTTTCTTTTTTATATCTTACCAAGGCAAATTCGTCAACATGCAGTCTCGTCTTCTCAATTTCACCACTGGAAGTGAAAGGCAAGATGGCTGACTCTGCGCCTTTGGTGAACAGCACGTTGCCTCCTTAAAAGTCAACACAGCAGGAAAATATCATATTAGTTGAGTACACAAAAGATATGTCTATATAAATATCTTCACCCTTAGAACACATAATTTATCCTATTAATCTGTCCAAAAACATTAATGCCTTAATGATATTCAGCTCCACTCTGTCAAACCTTTTTGATGTATGGTAAATTTCTGCTGTTTCATAAGATCAATTTGTCTTTTGTCAAGCATTCATTGTAGAATGCTGTAGTCAATAAATGTCAATAATGCTAAAAATAGTGCATATTTTAAGGAGTAGTTACCTGAGGGAGTCTGCAGTATGACGCTCATCCTCCTGCGGTTAGCATCAAACTCTAACACATGCAGCAGTTTATATCTGAGAGAACAGACAGACATACACTGGTGTTAACCTGAATTTAGGCTGAAAGGACATATCAATGGCAATTTATACCACTTAACTGTCTGGATTCGGGATGTCATGTTTTAATGGTCTGGATACTTGTTGTTCAAGAGATTTAAAGGGTTAGATGTACCTTTCTGACTTGCCAAATGTCTTGATCTCCATGATATCTCCACTGCAGCGAGTAAACGCCACTCCGATCCTGAGGATAAAGCGACAGCGGTTAATGCTAGCATTCATTGGAGAGTGAACATTTTGACCTTGCAATACTGGGTAAAAATCCAATTTGAAGTTTGGATGGTTTATGAAGGTATTTGGGCCTGTAAACGATAAAACATTTTTTACTTTTAGCTACAGCCCTCCCCTCAGGCTATTCAGAGCTCTATTTTAACGACAAGTGCAAAGTGGTAGGTCTCCAAGCGCACGTACTATTTTGGTTTATGAATGTGCAGCAGCGCGAAGTGCAAAAGGTCGAGGTGAGTTGTTAAAGTACGCCAGTCACATCACTGGTCTCATCACTCTTGCCCAAAAAGAAATTCTATTGCAGTCGGTGGTTCACATTATTACATTTCCACTGCTATTTCAGTTATAGCTCTCCTGTATTTCACACCGTAAATCAATCATTATTAATTCAATTGTTTACACAGTATATTGAAGCAGCTGTGAACAACAGATACTGTAAGAATTACTCTGTTAATTTAATTGCAGACTGCTCGACCAGCATTCACGTTGAAATGGCTCACTAACATCTTTTTTATATGATTGCTCTGAATCTGCTCCAAGTCTTAAGTTTGCACCTGTTGTTCCAACCACAGGATGCGTGGTGAAGTCACTCAAACATTACTTCTGAGATGTCTAACCGAAATACTAAGCTTTGCAAGATCCAGTTTTCACCTAAATACCAACTCCTTGCTTTGCACTGCATCATTCTTTTCTGTTTGCATCTCTCCTCCCACCTGCACAGGCAACGCAGATTTCAAGGTCAGGACAATACTAAACGGTGGGAGCACAGTTTGTACTGGCAATGGAAATGAGGACCCCAATCAATCATTTGTTCATACAGTTATTAATCTTCCTCATGGTCATGGAGGGATGATGCTTACAGTTTATTGCATGTATTTATTCTGTGGGAAAATTTGGGACATCCTACAGAAATGCAGGTGAACAAAAAGTTGGCCAATACTCAAAAAAATGGCAGCTTATAGAGCTTATTACTGACCATTTCATTAAAGATAAATAAAATAAAAAAATCACTAAGTGCTGCATGTTCTGTGTCAATCAATTGCTCACCATTTCAAGAAAGAATACATGAAAAGGAATATAAAGAGCTAAACAGCTACATAAAAACAGCTATGCGACACTTCACAAGCATAATTTTCTGCATAATATGAAGCTTTTAAATTGGCACATATTGGAAGAAATAAATGTTGATACAAATGTGACTCTGACCAATAAACTACTTGGGCTATGTATTTTATCCATATTGTTTTGTGGTACCCATCGAATGCTGTAACATTTCAGCTAAATAGTGCTGTAACTTTAAGTTTTATAGCTACAAGTGATTATTGAGTGTTACACATAATTCAGTTGGATGGTACGAAGACTGCATTTGCCAGGATCGCTGACTTTATGCATTATGAAAGCATAAAAGTTTTGTGAAAAACACAGACAAACAACTTTATTAATCATCCTTTATCCATTGATTTGTTGTGGAACTGGAAGAGTGTTGTAGCCCTCCTCTTTATCAAACTGGTATTGTAGATTCTAGTCACTTTCTATTGATGGATTTTTCCCTCCTGAGCCATTTTCAATGCAGACCTGCTGGAGGGTTTTCAACCACTCCCGGAAGACTGCAGTATATTTCTGTGACAATAAAATGAACAAGCGAGTAAGTGCCACTTTCTATTTGGCCTCCAGTCCAACCTCAACAAGTATTTCAATGTCCCTCAGAAACTGACACAGCCAAAACAGGTAGCAAAGCAAGTATAATTTAACATCACACTGAAAGCCACGATTCATACAATGCAACAGTCAGGAAATGGCATACTGATAACTAACCCCAACCCTGTGACCAGTGTTTTTTGTCTAAACTAAAGTCCAAACTAACAAAGAGCTTTCACAAGATTTGTTTCTTTGCACCATTGGGCACAAGACAATGAAGTAAAGAGTGGAATTTACACATTTCCTGAGTTTTAAAAATGACACATCACAGCAATCTGGTGAAACCAAAAGCACTTATAGGACTGTAAAGCCCCTCAATATACATTATGATGGGGGCATTGTTTTAACCTCAGTTTTGACTAATTTAGCCTTTAGGTTCCACTAAATTCATTTAATTGATTTGCTTTTTCATTATAAATGAATAGATAGATATTAAGAAAAAAAATGACATTAACAGTTGAAATAATGCTCCTAAATCATGTGTAGTGTAAATATTGCAAAGGTATCGCAGAAGCTAATAGTGTAATCAGTGGTTTATCTTTTTATAGTTCCTTATATTTCATATATGACACATTATTTGCATTTGTTGTAGCATACAGTGTTAAAGCATAATGCACTTTCACTATCCAAACTATGCCAATGACAAAAAAAAAAAAAAAAACTAGATCAAAATAGATCAACACCATCAACCAGTGCAGATGCTGCCCCTGGATCGTCCAAAAACAAACAAACAAAAAAAAAAAGCTGACCAAGAAAAAAGCTGCAGACTGTGGTTGACAGTCAACAATTAACAATATTCTGTCATTGCTGGGCAAAGAGATAACAGATTCAGGTCCGTAAATCGAAAAGTTAAAACAATCTCTGCTATCGGTATATAAAATACCAGGACTAGAGCCAAAGGAACAATGCTTCTGCACAGTTCCTTAAAATGATGTGACACATTTGTCAAACGGGTTTCAGTGGTGACGGCTGGCGGAAACAGTGGGGATGGGCTAAAGCACCTTAGCCCAGATCGATAAGCTTAGCCTGTTCTTAAGCCCTTGTACTAAATTAACAGAGAAGAAGCCTATTAAAGAAACTCCAATGTAAGCTTACCTCTTTGCTGCCTCAACTAAAGCTTTCTCGTCCGGCGAAGAGGCATAGTATTCCATGTGATTGGAAGAGAAACCGTTCACATGGGAGAAAGGGTCTCCTCCCCCAACCATGCAGTCTGGCTGGTCGTAGCTAATCTGAACTGTGTGACACAACGACACCGCCTTGAGAAATAACAATTCTTCACCAATCTGGATGGAGACACATCAGGGAGAAGGAAAGGAATACCATAAATACCATCAGTCTGTCATTGTAAACATAATTGAGATTCAGATTCACTTAATTGAGCAACCTCGTTATGAAGTAGAGGTTGATTTGGTTGAAAGCACTGACTGTATGTTTGCACATTGTATGCTGTATATAACAATTAACTGTTTAAATCAGCTGTGAAATAAGTGATCACTTCTAGCATTGTTACAGTTTTACTTCTTTGTCGCACAAATGCATTCATCCAATTATCTATTGCTAATTACATCTAATGGCCAAAGGCAAAAAGCCATCCCTAACATAAGAGGTTAATTAAGTCTTATGCTTGGGTCTTGCTTTTTTATGGCAGCGCTGAGAACAATTGTATAAGCACAGTATTACTCTGTCAAAAGAAAATTTATGTAATGCATATACACAGTATGTGAATTACCAGGTGGGGCGTAGAACCATCTGGTGAATCGTCAGTCATTCCCTCAGGTACTAGTTTGCTGTTAACTTCTCTGTACTTTGTTCCATTAATTGAACACTCACGGAACTGCATCTCGTTTTCCGTAAGTGTACCCGTCTTATCTGTAAACACGTACTCCACCTGGGAAACGGGAACACACACAGATGCACACATACAGTAAGAATTATAAAGCTTAATAATAAAGGTAAGGCAGGGTTCAAGATCAAGATGCTAGAAAGCATTTTTATTTTTTGGGATGACATTGTATATACATATTGTTTATATATACGCAATACCAAAACAGAAATTGTACAGATATTAATGGATGTTTGGTCTAAGTTTATGTATACTTTGCTTCCAGGCTATATACATGAGCCCCTAAGCTACGATTTAATACCTGCCCAAGCTCCTCGTTGAGGTCAGAGGTGTTGACCTGAGCCTTCTGGTCGCTCTCCTCGTGGTAAAGGTCCAAATCCCAGCCAATGAAAAAGGAGCCCAGGAATTTCTGCATCTCCACAGTAACGTAGAGTGATATGGGGATGATGAAGTTATAGAGTACCAGAAATGCCAAGAAGTCTGAGATGAACTTCAAAATCTAAGGAAAGAGAAGAGTAAGTTTTAAGGCACAGGAGATGCAAGAGAAGGCAACACAATAACAACAAAAGTGATACAAGACAGGATGATAGTAATATAGGACAACAGGGTATCAAACATAAAAAGTTTGAATTATAGTTTGAAGCTAAATGTGAAGAGGGTGGAAGACAACATAAAAAATAGGATGATGATTGGTACAAACAGGGAGATAAGGTAAGCTTACATCAATTATAAACTGATGCAACAAACTGATCTGCTTACTTTCCAAGTGTTTGACTAATTATTTTTGTAACTGAAACTCAGCTGACAGTGGCTAGGTTTCATCTGCCCATGGCAATGTTGTGATGCTCACTGTAACACAACTTTATCAGTTACGGAAAAGATTTAGATCGCAAAATAGATTTGCCATTACACCTCTGAGCCACACACATAATGATAATGTCTGATCACTGGTCCTTCTAAATCAAAGTGGACAGGGCAATTCATTCCCGTTATAGAATTGATTACTTTTTGTGACAAGAAAGGAGAGTGAGAGGATCACAGACTGAAGTGACATTATCGGCAGCTGTGCAATTGCTAAATTTATGATTTAAGACCTGGAATTGAGCTCTGATTAAAAAAACTGAACAAAAATCTATTCTTACTTGGATTATTGTAATATTAAGGCCTTACATTCGTTAAGGTTTCAGGAAAAAAGACCTGCAGATTCCACAAATAAAGTAGATGGCTGTGACATGAAGATGTGCAGTCACTGGTGAAGGGTTAACACTGGAACAGGGCTAGTGGGTTTCAAGAGCACCTGTTATCCCGAATGTAACAACACAGCCATTAATTTGTTGGTGGTATTTCTCTCTCTGTCTCCAGGGAGGAGGGAACCGAGTGTACTGGACTGTGATTCCCCCCTCCTCCCTCTCAATACATAGAGGCTGCTGCTCTCTCTGACTGATTAGTGTTGGCAGGTAGGCTGATAGGCTGACAGACTGTCCCCATGAAAGGCACTTCCCTCTCTTAAGCCTTGTCACAAAATCTAGAGACAGTAAAACTACCCTCCCACCACACTTCAGGGACTGTGTGTGTGTGTGTGTGTGTGTGTGTGTGTGTACATTTCAATTGCAGTGTGTCTCTTTGTCTTCACTAATTCTCTGTATTAATTTTTATTGGCAGTAGAGAGAAAAAGCCCATTATTATTTGGAGGGTAGATTAAAGTGGAGAACAAAGTAAGAGAGAAAGGGGTAGAATGCAGACTAAAATCTCACCTCATCTTATCTCTGGGGCTTACAGCCGGCACTACTTACAAAAGTAAAATCAATAAGAATGCATTCCTCTGATCCCTAATGGGAAGAAGACGTACCGGACTGCTGTTTCTCTCTTGCTCTGTCTTTTGGTTGTAGAAAGGCTCGTCCCATTTGTCCTCAGCCTGCCAGGCATACTTCAGGATGGTGCTGAGGACAGCCTCGAACAGCAAGATTCCCAGGTAGATGATTAGGAAGGTGTTCATGGACCTGATGCAGAAAGATGTTTTCAAGTTGAATGTTGAATCTTAAAATTATTTTTGCTTACTCTGTCTGAAAACAGAACACTGCTCACTTCTCGACTGCAGAGCGTTTCTGGGACTTGCACTTATAGTTGAGCGCCATCTTGGATTCCATCCCAGTGTAAACCGCCACACCTGCAAGAGCGCAGTAGGTCAAGGCATTACAAGCTCAAAAGATATACAAAAAAAGTGTGGCTCAGTGCAGCTGTGTCACCTCTCCATAATGCTGGAGTTACACCAATGATCAAGACGTGCCAAAACAAACAAACAAACAAAAAAACAAATCAGTTATGTTTGCTCTGGCCAGCATGTGTGGTTTTGGTTCGACATCTCACATCTTAGGGTGTAAAAGTTCACGAAATGTATACCTGAAAACATCTGAAGTAAATCTGAGTTTCTAATTTTGGATATAGCAATTGGTCCGTTAACTTCCCAAGCCCTATCCACTATGTGACATGCGACCATTACTCTTAAAAATTAATAGTAATGGTCGTAATAACTTTTGACTTCAAATATTTTAATGGATTCAGTGCATCACTGCCATCATGCTCCCAGTCATTTCAGAAGTAACCTCTTTTTGGACCAGCTAAATGAACTCTTTCTTTCCTTTGCAACTCCAACTAGAAAAACATCCCGTCGTAAGGAACTGTCCACCCACCAAGTTTCCTTTCTACAGGACTATTTTTTAAAAATCTAACTGTACTGAACTCACCAAAAATCTCTTTGGTATTTTTCAACCGGGCTCCTCGCAGCAGCAAATTCTCTGGGCCCAGCGGTCTGATATAAAAGCAAAGAAAAACAACATAAAAACAGAGAGTTGGATGTAGGACCCTGACATAACTCAACTAAAACAACTCAACAGCCTATGATGTTATTTTCTTTTGCAAGTGTATTAATCACTTTAATTTTGCTATTTATTGTTCTGTTGTTGCATATCAACCTACTGCTGATTAAATAGACACTTCAGTCTATTAGGTCAGTTGTTTATTATACTGTAACATTGTGTAAGCCTAAAAACCTGCACATTACATAGTCACACACACATGCTTTAGTGTTTGCACCACCCTGCACCACAGACAGATAAATCAGAAGTCTCTGTGTCCATCTAACTGGAGATATCTCTTTAGCAGTCTTTGGCCTGTCTGGCTCAAATACATTTTTTCATTTAGTGAATAATGAGCAAATAAATGAACAAATCTGGTCTCACCTGACTATCTCCTCTCCTTGCTGTGTCACTGTAATCCGACCGACGAACCTGGAAAAGAGCGGAGGCATTTCACCCGAGTGGTGTAAAAGAGACATTAACTAAGTTCACATGCACAGAGGAAACCAGACGACTGGAAGAAATGCAATGAAAATGGAGAAAATCTTAGAAAGGCTTTTTCATGCACTTCAATAAAGTGATTACTGTAAAATCTGTGTTCATGTGCAGCTGGTCAGTAATCATATTTCCCCTTGTTTCCTGGCATATTTCAAATGTATATGATTATTCCTCTACAGCCTGCAATTATTTTGGAGCACTTGGACTAACAGAGCACGTCGAGAATATCATATACATGAATTTCACTTTTAGTTGGCCTTTAAATTATAATTAAACCAACTATGCATTACAACAAGTACTGATATTCCTGTTCATCTTGCAAAGTGATACACTTTTTAAAAAGATCTTACAAATGAGTCGTATACAACCCGATTTCTCCAGCAGTATACTAATAAAGTTTATCCTAATCCCTTCACCTGATTAGGGGAACCAGGCCTCTGGATAATAAGATGTTCAAGAAATCTGTTTTTTGCAAAGAGCTGACAATAGCTGGGTTAGTTAAATGCATTTAAACACAGGAAGTGTTAGAAGAGAGAGAGAGAGAGAGAGACAGCAACCAAGGGAGGGGGAGGGACACACACATTGCCTGATCTAAAAATACACTGATCGATCCTGTTGTAGCCAGCTGAGACGGACACGAGGAAGAGGGGTTGTTGAGGAGGCAATAAAGCCATTTCAACCAATCATCCATTTAATAAAACATCTCTCGCATTTCTACCATGTATTAATCACAGCAGCTTAAAAGTCGGTTTTGGAGACTTCCAGGGGTCTTTGTGGAAAATCAAGAGAGTCAAAAGAATCTGCTATACTAATACTATGGCCTGAAAAATAAAAGCTTGAATAAAAATGATCAGAATTTACATTTATAATGTAATTGATTTGGCAGAAGGTGGCAGTGTTAGGATTTGAATTCAATAAAAAACATTGATCAAATTGAATTTTCAGTTTTCATTTTAGCTACTGAAATAAAAAGCATGACCTCAAATAAAGTAAATTTAAAAACTATACTCTTTAAAACATGGCCCTAGAATTTTAAAATGTTGTTGACACAACACACACCAACAATAAATTGATCTATAAAAACAAGCCTCCATTACAATGGCAAAAACAGAATAACTGTGAATGTTGAGAAAAAAAATGTTGGAAACTGTAACAGAAGCAAATTGTGACTTTAAAATCAAAAGCCTAAACCACTGTCATTTCGAAGAACACCTCTAGCTGGCCGCATCCTTTTTTATGTATGAGACTTCACCATGGCTGTGTGTGCACACACAGACTGGATTACCTGTACAGGTCAGCTTCCGGTTGTTGACACTCCACCACGGCCTGCAGAGCCTCCAGCTGAGACACCGACTGACACACTGCTGTCTCTGCCACAGAGTAGTGAGTCTACAAACACACAACACAAAAATACAGTTAAACGCTGGTGAAAGAGAGGTGCTGTTTGATACTGGACAATAATTTTCAAACTGAAGGCAAAAGAAAAAGAACAAAAAGCACAACTGGTTTGGTCGGTTGCTGCTGCTCTGCAGGGGAGGAGGCTGCACCATGACTGTGATCGCAGCCTAACATGGAAGGACAATGTGATATATGCCTGTTCACCTATTGAAGCACACCCACAGCCAGATGAATCATTGAATGTTTGAGAAGGACATGAAAGAACAAAGCTGCAGTGTATTCACCAAAAACTTTCATAGCTGAGTTGTGAAATATATAAACAATGAGCAGCATAGACTAGGAGACTAGTATGAGAAACATCCTTAAATGTATCTCTGTGTTGTCCACTTAAAACCATCAGACCTTAACACAAACAATATATTCAGACTTATTTCATATTAATTTGTTCAATCTCATCCAATAATAACAATAATAAAGTCATAGTATTTCCAAGCACAAAGCGACACAGTTTGAAGACATCCTATGGAATTTCAGACTACGACAACAATGTCAGCATGGTTGGCACACATGCACTCAGGCATGTTGTGGCATGATTCACATTGTGCTGTTGATTTCACATGATTACACTGAAAGACAGTTGGTGGCAGTAACTAAAAAAAACACAGCAATGTGCCAACAAAAGCAATGCAACCTAAAATATGCTAGAAAAAGTTCTGTGTGTGTTATGCGACATGAAATATAAACAACATGTTTTCAGGCCTTAAGGACAAAATGTCCTGAACATAATTTTTTCCATGAATTTTCCTGTTTACACTCCACAGGGCACATTTAAGGTGGAGCAGTTGGCTTGTGGAGTTTGAAGCTTTTAATCACAGGATTGGTTGCGACTGTTCTACAAATTTGTTTATGCAATGGAAGTTGTTTGAGCCACATATGTGAGTAATAGTTTGGCTGTTAAAACCTGTTCTCGTTTTGTGGAATTATCCAGCTTGGTTTAGACTAGGGTTAGAGCCTAGGTAGAGCATGCATGGCAAGAGATGAAGAGTAAATCTCAGCCACGTAACCGGTTCAATATTTGGTCATAAACAATCAGGTCTTTTCAGTGAATTCTTGATGTTTTCAGCAAGATTGTCACCAAGTTAATCACCTCGCCTTTTTTTTTTTATTTGGTGAAACGTCATTTTCTGAAAATGATGCTGCTGATCGACATTTCTTGGACAGACCCACTCAATGAGAAATCCCCAAATTAAGATTTGATCAATGCAGTCAATTGGACATTACACAGACTTTGTACTAGTCGGCTGCTAGGGTAAAGTCTATAAAATGTCTGGTCCTGATTTAGATATTTGCGTTGTCACATACAGCTCCTCAGGGTAGTAGTT
>JAOWBC010001052.1:4751306-4763297 GCA_028566105.1 Hypoplectrus providencianus | reverse complement strand
CGTCCATCCTTCCATCCATCCGTCCATTCGTCCATCCATCCATCCATCCGTCCGTCCGTCCATCCATCCATCCGTCCCTCCGTCCGTCCGTCCATCCTTCCATCCATCCGTCCATTCGTCCATCCATCCATCCATCCGTCCGTCCGTCCATCCATCCATCCGTCCGTCCGTCCGTCCGTCCATCCATCTATCCATCCGTCCGTCCGTCCGTCCATCCATCCATCCATTCATCCATCCACAGACTTGCCACCAGCAGTTATATATGAATTATGATACTTGACCCTATGCCATTTTCATATTTATCATAAAGTGTGATTATTGCCATAAGGAATTATACATATTTATGAATGCTTATAACTTGAATAATGCAGTGCTACAATACGATTATAAATGTTTATAATGCTTTATAGACATGGTGTTCATAGAAGTTGTTGCCAAATTGAAATCATTCATTGTTATGTCTATTTTGGCATTTTGAAGTAAAAAATAATATTACACAGTGACTCAGCTTTTGTTTGAGGAGGTCTGACATCTGTCTGAGAATCAATCTCTGATTCTACGTATTGGTGTTGTTGTGTGCAATTTATGGCAATCATCTTTTTTTCTTTAAGTTACCAAGTTGCTGTCAGAGCCCAAAAAAATAACATTATTGTCAACACCTGACTCATAATTTCACATTTTTGTGTCTCTGTGTTCTCCCCCTACACTACGCTTCCTTTTTCTTCGACTGCTCGGTGCTACTGTATCTTTTTCTTCTCCTCTCTTCTCTTTCCTCTCCTCTCCTCTCTCCATTTCAAGCCTCCATCCAGAAGTTAACATGGAGGGAAATAAACTTTGAAGCTCTGCGACCTCCAGGCACGGAGGAAAATGAGAGGGGGGGGGGGGGCGGACAGCAAGAAATGCAGGTAGATGAAGAGAGAGTGAGGAAGGGACTTGTTACTGGACTGTTTCCGTGCAACTATCAAGTGAATTTTACGCAAACTTTTGAAAAGTCCCAGAAAAGTAAAATGTGAATTGGTCGTGCTTCCATCAGCTGAAGTTGAAGTTCATGAGAATAAATCGGTTAGATTGGAGATAGAAAGTAGACAGAGAGTGAAACAGATTTTTTGAGGGAGAAAAAAAAAGTTTTTTCTTTGACTAAATGAAGCTCTAAACAACTTGTCAGTGTCTCCATCTGTGGAGCAGAAATCTTCCAGCTCGAGCTGCGGTATTGGGTTTCCTGACATTAGCGGCCCCCGTGGCGGCTCCGAGGCTGCTGCTCTTTGAAGCTTCGGTGGTGCTGCTCCGGCTCATTTGGTAACAGGTTGGGAATGGGCCGCTGGCGAAAAATGAGACCCCGGTCGCCTTGGAAACAGGTCCCCCACCCAACTTCACGACTTGATTTGGAGGGAACGTGCAGTGACATTTACCTGGTTTCTCACCGGAGAGCCAACGACACACGGACGGTCACCAGGTAAAAACAGGTTAAACGGAGGGAGAAGCTCTGATGGTGTCCGCCTAAAGATGGAAGTGTGTCTTTATTGTGTGTATTTGTGTGAGTATTTGCTTATAAATGCCACAACAAATAATGCTGCACTCTCCTGTTAAAACTGCACATGTATACATTTAATTATTTAAAGTTATCCTCAAGATTTTATTTCGCAAAGTGGAAAAAAAAAGCTCCTGGCTTTCAGTTGGAAAGTCGTCATGGTATTCTGTTACTCTCCTCACAAGGAAACCAGACCAGAATCAGGCCTCGGGCCCATTTTGGGTCCCGACCTGTAGTTCAAGAAACCTGGTTTTGAACAATTGGTTTCGTTGTAATGAGTTTGTCTTCACGCTGATACCCAGTCATTACTGAGAGAAGAAGGGTCTAAATGTTACAGGAGGCTGGGAGGCTCGAGGCACAGCTGCATCCTGGGAAATGTAGTAAACACGGTTCCTGTAAACCAGTGGTCCCCAACCTTTTTTGCACCATGGACTGGTTTCATGTGAGACATATATTTAGCCAGCATGAAACCAGCATGAAAATAAAGATCTAACAACACATATAATAATTAAATAAATGTAAAATACATAGAGAAACACAATTCATAATTTAACGCAGTATCAGTGAGCCCTGTGCTTGTCTCTTTGCAAACCTTCCCATCTGGGGTAACAGACGGTGACACCTGAAATACGTTTCTTATGTGCAGATTATTCTGCAATTCTGTTTTGATTTCTGTCATGGCAAAAAGTTTGGCAAAGATGTTTGTTTACTTATTTTTTTTTTTATTAAAAAAAAGCAGTTTTGTGAGCAGTAACTATCACATGATGTGTCATCGAAACAATGTCGAAAAAAAATAAAAATCTGTGCAGCCCGGTACCAAATGATGCAGAGACTAGTACCAGTCCATGGACCGGTGGTTTGGGACCACTGCAGTAAACTATATACAGTAAAAAAAAAAATCCCATCAGCCTCATCACCTCTGGCAAGGAGGTTGTTTTTATATTGTGTTTGTGGGTCTCAAAGTACTGGCTGGATTCTCATGAGATTTGGTGGAATTTTTTGAAATTTTTTTTTTAATTATAATTACAATTAGGAAATGGATAAACATCTTTGGCCTACTAGTTCAGAAATGACAGCGGTAAAATTACACATTGAAAATGAGTTGTTAATGTCAGAACTTTAAGGGCTTATTGTTTATTATAATATTGAAGATGTATCTGTGACAATGAGGAAAAATCTGTTAAAAAAAACAACAACAACACACTGAGTGTGGTGTGTCCATCATTAATAATTACACCCAAAAAAATGGATCAGCTGGTTTTTTTTTTTTTCCTTTTCTGCTGATAAATAGACAAACAATGAACCAAGAAACAAACAAAATCTGAAAAAAAAAAACGTAAAATGTTTGTGGAAATTAGATTAAAAACAGTACTTTACGTAACTTAAAGTTTAACCAGGGGGAAATGGCTTAGTGTGGAATAAAAAGGACAAACTGTAACTACTTGTACAAAATATCATCTGATTGTACAATGATTTGCTCAATTTTTTAAAGTCCAAGTATTTCCTGCTGTATTAAGGAAAGAAGGTGAGCCTGTTATTTACTCTCTGAAAGGACGGATACAGAGTCCTTCCTTTAGTTGCTGCATTATTTGGTACGATGTTTTCTCTGCTTTCTCATTTTGCCCAAGGTTATTCAGCACTACAGTTTCCTGCAGCAGCTGCTGGTGAAGAGCTTCAGCGCTCTGGGACTCTGTCCTTCAGATCTTTAGGTAAAATTAAGTTCTTGTGCAGTTTAAGCAGTTAATTATAGCCATAACTAATTATCAGCCGGCTGTGTCATTCAGATGGGTAAAATTATAAGCAGGTTGTGGGCATAATCAGAAACTTTTTTTTTTTCATAAACAGCTTTTCCCAGCAGTAATCAAGCTGAGATGATGCAGAGTGTTTACATTTCTATATGCTCTCTCTGTCTCCCTCCCTCTTTATGTATCTCTTCATCATTCATAATCCCACTCTTTTCCTCTCTTCTCACCTGTTTTACCTCGTCGCCCAGCATCCCTCGCTCTCTTTCTCCTTCTCTGTGCTGCTGATTAAGAACACAACCTGTTGTTGTCGCCACTCTTTCTTGATTACCTACTGCTATTTTTTTTTTTTTTATCCCTTCATCTTCCTCCTCCTCCTCCTCCTCCTCATCTCCATCTCTTTTTGGCCTAGCTGCTCGCTCAACCACACAGTGTGAGCATGTGTGTGTGCGTGCATGTGTGTGTGTGTGTGTGTGTGTGTGCCGGTGCGTGGCGGCCTAACGAGTTTGATAGCTGTCACCTGATCTCGGTGATGAGGGTTGCTGTAGTAGCGAGAGGAGCGGGAGCGAGAGGAGAGTTAGGTTTCTCCGCTGTAATTAGTTTTCCCAGCCTCTAATTATACCAGACGGAATTACAAGCCTGATTGACTGTCATTTAAGCATTTTAATTCATGGAATTACCCTTTTTCTCTTTGAAAAAAGAGAGGGAGAGTTGTTGTTTTGACAGGCAGGCACGTTGGGATGGAACCGGCGGAGCGCGGACCATACCCATACGTACCGGCCGCTGTGACGGAGCTAAACACACTTTGTGAGAGGACAGCAAAGACAAACTGTACCCCAGTGGGTTAAAATGAATATCCTGACACAGTGGGGACTCATTTATGAGAACAAAAACTTTAAGAGTGATAAGTAAAACTTGAGATAGATGTCATCCTTCCTGCTCTTCTCTGCTCTTAACCCTGGATGCTGTGTTGTTTTTAACCCTCATCTTTAATTCATCCCGAGCGAGCCGCCTGCACTCAGAGCAGATTAGAGAAGCCGAGAGGCGACACACAGAGTCATTTGGTTTCTCTGCTGTTTGTAATCTTGTTTTTCCTCTTTCCTCATTCAACATGAGAGGTTTCAGTAAGCCTCTGGTCACTTTATGTGCACTTCTCTCCTGTTTCAGCTTTCACTGTCTATACAATTTATGTTTTTTGAACTATTTGGAATTCTTAAGGCATTTCAAAGTTGTTGTTTTTTTTGCATTGTCTCAATGAAGTTTCTCCTCTGGATGCAGAGTTCTGATCTTATTGCTAAGTGGTTTGTTTGACTTTCCTATGATAACATTTGTGACAGGTGACACATTTTGAAATTTCCCATGAAAGAAATTGTGAATTAGGAACGTTTCCAGAGAGAATGAACAAAGAGGAAGAAAGAAAAGACGAGGAAAAACAACAACAAAGAAGAGGTTGTTATTTGGACAACTTTGGCCTCCCATAAGAGAAATGCAGAGTCGTTCACAAGTGTTTTATTCAAGGTGGAAACTTATAATTGTTATTTCATGCCAGCTTGGAAACAGCTGATCAGTCCAGCCACTTAAATTGAGAAACGTCGGAACATTTTCAGGAAAATCGTTTCCTTATCCCATTTAACACATTCACTTTTTTTCTGGAAAAACACAAAAACAACCTCAAGCGAGTGTAAAAAGTTGAATACACATTTTTGAAACACGACTGCAGTTGACATCATCATCAACTTTAAGCCAGTTGTCAGAGGAATTTACAAAGTACCCAGCTTTGTAATAGAGCAGTTTTGGAAGGAGCCAAAGCTGCTTCTCCTCATGTTATCAGTGTTTATCAGTGTGAAGGCGCCAAGTCATTAAAACACACATCAGCGGCGTGCGTCATGCTTCTATGTAGATCAGGAAGAAAGAATATTCTTATGCATGATCTTAAACCAACCAGGAAAAAGGTTCAGCAGAACATCACGCCTGCTCTCTCTGCTTTTTCTTCTGCCACTGAGGTTTCTGAGTTTTTATTGTCTGACAGTTAAGCTCAATCAGTTTTTTCATTACCAGTCAAAAAGTCTGTGGAGCAGCTACCAGACTTTTCATGAGGACAGCCTGAACTGCAAAATGCTGATGAATCTTTGCGTGATGACATCATCTGGTCAATCGTCAAATCTGGTAACACTAGCCCTGTTACCATAATAGTCTAATAGGTCAAAACTTTCCATGATTGCACTTCCTCCATCACTGCTTCTGCTCTTTAAGGCTTGATGAAGCTGGAATATCGGCTAATGGACTTTGCTCTCGTGCTGTTCATCTGATATCCAACCAAAACAAACACACACACACACACACACACACACACAAATGTAATTTGTAATTTGATCCTGTTCCTCATATCAGGTGAGATTCCCGTCAACACACTGAAGTGATAAATGAGTCAGCACCCTGTTTGTCTGCCTCTGTTTCCACACTGAATGTTCAGATCTCACCCAGAAAACCGCTCTGCCGTCAATGAACAGGGAGAAAAAAATAAAAATAAAAAAGATTTATATTTGTAACTGAACTTACTGATTGATTTGTCATCATCTTCAGGTCCTTTCAAAACACAAACACTAAAATGATGCTTCAATTTTGACCTTTTCCAGCAAAGTGTGAATAGAAATCTGCATGGTGGTTACTTTGTTTTTTTCCAGATTATTGGACACAGAATTCAACAGAGTGAATAAGTAACAACAGATACATTTTCACTGGCCTCCATGCAGCTTTCTCCTGTTTTCTAATCCTCCTCTGCAGCTTCCTAATGGCAATGAATGTGACATACCAGGAAACACAAAAACACAGAAAAGCCTGCTTATCGAACAGTAATGTGAAAGAAGTTGATTACGCATACTTTTCCTTGCAAGAAAAACCCAGACATACCCATTAGTTTTAGTGTAAAATGTTTTTTTTTTCTCAGGTAACACTGTAAAGTTGTCATTGTAAAGAGATGCAGTGTTTGATCAAGCCTTGCCACAGTATTGATCACTCGGGATGTCACTTTTTGAATCCTTTTTCTCATATCTGGATCAACACACTTTAGCATTTTCTGCATGTGTGTTATGTGCATGTGTAGGGTGTATGTGACCTGAGAACTCCCTGATCTCATTAATAACCCGGCTGTGCACGCTCCACAGCCCTCCCCCCTCGCCATTCTCTCTCCTTTCCCCTTATTGTCTTTTGTTTCTGTCTTTTCCTCTTCTGTTTTTCTTTTGTTCCTGTTCCTTCTGGTCTATTTTCTTCCCTCTCTGTCCTCATCATCCTGTCTTTCTTCTGTCCCTGCCTCCGCTGCTTATTTCCTCCACGCGTCTCTCGCCGTCTCGCTCGCTCTCGTCCCTATCTCTTTCTCAGTCTGTCTCTCGTTCGCTCTCCCCGCAGACTTCTGCCTCTGATAGAGCAGCCGCCCCTCAACCGATTAACTCCGCAATCCCTTAATAACAATCTCATTCCCTCTATCCCTCCCTCCCTCTGTCTCTCTCTGAAGCCCTCCCAGTTCATTTGACCACTTTATTTCAACCTCCCATTCATGGGGCTCAGATCACACAAGGGGCTGCGATGACAGCACATTTATTAATTAATTGCATGTGTAATTGCTAAAATTAAGTTTTGGAAACTTGGTAATGATGTGAGGAATTACAGGGATGGAAGGAGGGGACGAGCTTTGAAGACAAGCCCCCTGAAGTTCTTTTGGGGATGGAGGGTGGGGGAGGCGTGGATGGATGGACAGAAAGGGAGAGATAGAAAAAGAAAGGAGGAGAGGAGTAATCCAGGAGGAGAGCCGCACTGTAGGGCTGATCAGAGCCCCGAGTTTTGTCTCTGGGCTAATCTTCTCTTCTGAAGTGGTGTCATGGCCATCACTCCGCTCTTCCCGTCAGTCCGTCGGTCTGTCCGTCGCGCGGCAGCAAATTCCCCCATTGATTCAGACTGGGCCACTTTAATTAACTTCCTCCCTGAGATAATGGCTAGCTCAGAGGAATCTGCTCGCCGCGAAAAAACTCTGAGAAAAACTTTTCCCTACGTCTCCAGGAAGGCTAAGGCGGCCCCTTCAGCGGCGGCATAATTTATTTCTTTTTATTGTCAAGACTTTGTCCGAAAAATGAGATTTGAACATGAGGAGTGAATTGTTTATTGTCTGGGGTATTCGGGAGCAGATGTGGGTTCTGGGCCTCTCTGTGCTGAGACGATAGGAACGGACTCCATTATGTGTTGAGTGTGTAATTTCACTGGATGGACGCGCGGATGGGAAAAACGTCCTTGGAGGGATAAATGGTTTATCAGACATGTGAACTGTTGAGAAGGAGAGCGAGGGAGAGGCGGAGAAGAGAAGGGAAAGCAGAAGAAAAGAGGTGTCAATAGTGCAGTTTATGCTCAGACGCACATTCTTAACTCTGAAAGAAGTAAATGGGTGGAAAACAGAGTCCATACATTTTGCACGTCAGCGGCCTCTCAGCTTACTTTTACCTTGTCACTTATTTAATGGCAGAGTCAAGCAAATGTTGATGGAAGGAACAGATAATAAAAAAACAACAATACACACCATTCACTTGTTGCACAAAATCAGTTCAAGTACATACACAAAAGTGTTTTCTTTGGGAGTTTGTATTTTGCACTAAGAAAAACATGTCTCTCTGTATTGAGAGTATGTCAAAATGTCATAGCGTGTGTGTGTGTGTGTGTGCGTGCTTGGCCTTGTCAAGGTATTAGATATAAGAATTAGGTTTTGACATTAGGATAAAGTTCTGTTATTAGTCCAACAAAAGGGAAATTCAACCTGTGTCCTTGACCAATCAGTCCTGAGATTCGTATTTTTCGCAGAGTCAGTAATGTGACCTAAACCCTAAGGCCATGGTGGCATATGCAGCAAAAAATAACAAAAAAACAAGAAGATGTTATCCAGTTAGAACCCTAAATTATATATGAATGGAAAGCTATCAGACTGGTAACTGGGATTACTTTCATTCACTCTATGGGTGTGTCAAATCCTGGGCTATTCATAAAACATTTGGAGCTTTTAATTTGAAAAGAAGAAAATATGCAATTAAGTTATTATTGAATGCCTTTTAACACAGCGGAGGAGCAACTGTACTGAAAGTGTAAATCTAGTTTTACATGACACAGTTTTTTTTTAAATTATTATTTTATATTAAGAGTTTTTTTATTCTTTTTATTGTGTGTTGATACACAGATTTCATATGGAAAAATACTTATGATGAACATAACAGGAGGGTTAAAAGCAGTTTGAAGTGATCTACATTAATTTCATCTTGAAGTTGTATAAAAAGTACAAATGCAGACAAAACTTTTTCATTTCACGTGTGGCTCATTTCATCCATCTCATTTCAGATATTTGCTTTCTGCTCTTCGTGGGCTCTCTCATCATGCAGTGACATTCAATCAGGTGCTGACAACAAAGGGACATTTCAGCAGTCCAGTGGCAGTGAATCAACATTTTCCTGTAGTAGCATTTTGGGTTGAATGGTAACTCGACGTGAGCCACAGAGAGGAGAAGGAGAACTTGCAGTGTTCTGCGGTGAACCACATTTTCATAGAGGTCATTAGTGCACACACAAAGACAAAAACCAGCAGCAGCTTCCTCCCTGAAGCTCTGCTAATTGTCTTTGTCAGCACACAGTTTGCTGTTCTCAGTTGTGACTTTACTGCCCTTTGCCCCCTGTGTCTTGATTTGTGTAATAAGCATCCATTATCATGCAAATAACGTCTAAAATCATTACACTTTTAACAATAATTAGATACACTCTTGGTTCCAAGCTATGTGAAATCTTCCTCTCAGAATAGGAAATAATAATCGTGGCGCTATACTAGCTGCAGTATTTCTACCAATACATTTAATAATATCACTTATATTATTATTATTATTATGAATTTCAATTTCCAATTTCACATAATGGGTTAAAGTTGGTACTTTAAGTACAGTTGTGCTCAAAAGTTTACATACCGCAGAGGTATTTTTGCTTTCTTGGCCTTTTTTCAGAGAATATGATTGATAACACAAAACTTTTTTTGGCTTACATATTTCCAGCAGTCTTTTTTATTCCACACTTGGCGTGGACAGTTTAGACAGGAAATCAGACATTAAAAAGATAATCATAGTGTGTTATGCTTGTAGAGCTGAGGAGCGGGCTGAAAACCTGTGGAAAACTCACTGCTATGTAACCCCACAACCCCACATTTTTACACCTGAATCCATGTTTAATCACTTCAGCACACGTTCTTTCACACATACAGCAGTGGCACAAAACATAGAAATTAAGGCCTTTTAACTTTCACTCTATTTCTTCCAAAGAACTATGAATCTATACGCTGCACTCATCAATAAACAATATTAAAAACAGGTAAAAACTATGTTACTGGGTGCATTGACGTGTGTGTTAATTTGTTGTTTCAGTGTTTTGGCCTTAAAGTTTTCAGTTGTAATTCAGTTTCATGGCTTTCAAATGTTCTTGTTCTATAAACAATTTGAATCAATGCTACCTTTTCTGCACCAAACTGCGCATGAATAAAGATAAACATGACTGAAGGAGCTAAAGAAGAGTGGAGACCAAAACAGAGCTAAAAGGTCACAAACCTAACTTTAAAAAAAATGCCTACAAACTTCACTTCTGTATGTTTAACCACTGCACAGGTCCAATAACAGTGTCAAACCCTTGCAAACAAATGGTTTGTTGTCTATCTGTATCATCTCACAGGGTGTTTCGGGTTTGTAGCTTAAACTGTCCAGCATGCTGTAAAATGACCTCAGAGACAGACAGGTCTATCTGAGGTTAGCGATAGCCGCCAAGTGTTGTTTTACTGGCGAGGGCAGGTCTGAAAGGTCCGAAAACGACTGAACATCTCCTCATCTCCTCTACCTGTCTGCTTCCACCGAGAGGCTCAAAGAGGGGGCAGCTAATCCATGTTGGTGCAGAGGGAGGAGGGGGCGAGGTAAGCCCAGCCAGCCACTCCGATGTGAGGGCTTGTGATAGCGGAGACACTTGATCACATTTATCTGCAGTTTACACCTTCCTGTCTTGATCTCTGAGCTATACAGGGGATCGCCTTTCCTACTCAAAGAAAGAAAGCAAGCGAGCAAGCGAGGGCTGGGGGGGGTGGATGGATGGAGGGGGAGAGAAAAGAGGCCAAGGCCCTCTGTGTGTGAATGCTGGTTGGGATTGTAAAGTGAGCTGAGCGATGACAGCTAAATGCGCTAATTTTCTACTGGGACTCTGGCTTTGTCTCACAGGGAGGGCTCGGCATGGAGCTGTGACATCCAGGGGCTGATTTTTAAAGATTTCAGTGATCCAGTTGCAAGTTCGGCGGATACATTTGGGTACAAAATGTTTGACAAACAACTGCTGTCTGGATTTCTAGACTGATGGCTCATATCCAGACCATTCACCGAACGTTGAATGTTATATTGCAGATTTCTGAATATAAAACAAGGCATTTGTTAAATATTCAAACACGGTCCTGATGTCTATCAAAAAGAAATCTGTTGCTTCAAGTGGTGAAACTAAAATCTCACCCATCTACAATAAAAAAATCCAACAACACACTTTAGTGGATAAAAGAGGACAGGTGTGTGAAAAGATATAAGAAGCTGCAAAAACATTTCTTATCCACTTTATTTTTACATTAATGTCCTTGAGTTGTAAAATTAAATTTGCTTTTTCTCAAGGTTTTGTGTTTTTCATGTGACCTGTATAATTTTCCACCTCTATAAATATGTATATGTAGCATGCAAACTTAACTTTGCCAACTTGCAAATGCTGCAATGAAGTTTTTGACAATTTCCGGAAATATGATTTGAAATTAGGTTTGCTTTACTTTGCTTTTCTTGGTAATGGTGCATTCCTTTAGCATAGCCACTTTAAACTTTAGGGTTAGGGTTAATTTATACATAAATCAACACTGGATGCAATATGAAAAAACATAAATAAGCTGAACAAAACAACTGACAAACACATATTTCAGTGATTGTGTTGGTTTACTGAGAGCACTCAGTAAAACTTGACTAAACACGGGAAAGTGGATTCATAATTGCAACACTTCCTGACAAGCCAGGATCACAAAGCAACGGCACATTAAACCATTCTGCTCTATACTTAATGTATATGTAAAGTCATTTACATGCACTAATTATAGAGCAGTATAGCCACAACAGTTTCTACAGATTTCTGATTTCAGCAGCAGCTTGTGAACCTATGATGATAAATGCATTACAGTATTAGGCAAAGAAAAGTCATTCTTAAAGGGACACTTCACCCCAAAATAATAATAATAATAATAAAAAAAATAAAATACCCTTATCTTAACTGATCTTTATCAGTTTAGATTGTTTTGATGTGAGCTGAGATATCAGCCACAGAGACGTCGTTCTGCTCCCTAATATCATGGACTATATAACACTCAACACCTGAAACTAGTTCCTATTGACAGCGTTAAAACCATTACACTGATTTCATTTTTTTTGCTCATATTATGTTCATGTGAGTCATATATAAACATGCTGCCATCTACATATATAATAATGTTAATCATATTAAAATAATATTGATAATGTTTCAAACTCAGTTTTTTCTGTCAGCCACGACTTGGATTTATTTAGTCATAAAATAAAAGGAAGGGCCCCACGGTGGCGCAGTGGTTAGCACTCATGCCTTACAGCAAGAGTGCTTGGTGCAGAGGGTCGCGAGT
>JAOWBC010001052.1:4478040-4488915 GCA_028566105.1 Hypoplectrus providencianus | reverse complement strand
GTGTGTGTGTGTGTGTGTGTGTGTGTGTGTGTGAATGGAGGTAATGGGCAGTACAGCTGGCCTGCACTCAGCTTAAATGCTGCCTGATTGTTTTAGCTCATCCTGGGTTTGATGATGGAGATGGTGTTGTTGTTTGAACAGATATACAACACAGCAAGCGCACATCTGTGGGGCGCCAACAGGTGTGGAAGACACAAGAGGGGAGATGGTGTGAGAGGAACGGAGACAGAGCGAGAGAAAGAGAGACAGAGACAGAGAGAGAGAGAAAGAGAGTTTTGGAAACCATCCCAATGCCAAGAAAAAGGCAAATTAAAGAGAAAATCAAAGCCTTTTTCGTGTCCACTTGAACATGATAGCGCATTATGTGAGTGCATGAGAGGAAGAAGCATGAATCTGCATTATATCAGCTGTGTTTGGTTCTGTTTTAAGCATCCACAACCAGATCGTCACAGCAGGAAGAGCAGATGTCTGCAAGTCAGGGAACACAAAACATCTGCTGGTAATGTTTACAGAGCTATGTCAGAGTGTATATATGTATATATATAGCTATGTGGACAGAGGACACTCCAGCACCTGGAAACCTGGCTGCAGAAAATTGCTTCTCCTTAAGCCACATAAGTCAATAAGGTCTGTTTGACTCAAGTTTTTTGTCAAATGCAGAAAACAGACCGGTCTGTGTATATATGTCTTACATGAAACAGGTCCATGGTGCAAAAAGGTTTAGAGACCGCTGATCTAAAATATTGTTGCAATCCTCCAGACAGTGGAATTTTCCTAATATTGGACAGAATTATCAAGAAGTTACATTCTGTTTGCATCTTCAGCCAAATGTTTGTGGTTTCCTAAAGGCAAGAAGGCTTCCTTCATAGGACGAGGAGTCAAGGCAAGGCAAGACTCCTTTCAGCCAGTGATGTAACACACTTATGGAAAGGGCATTTAATTATGCAGGTGTGAATCATTGTGTAATTAAACAGGTCCTAAACTTATTTCAGTGAGAGAATTTCAAAACCAGAGGGATCCTGTACTCCTCTAAGGATCCTTGACGCTGGAACAGTCCTATGGAGGGCTACGACGGCGCAGCTTCCTACAGAGACAGCTGTTACAGCAGTGGTCCCCATTGCATCACATATTTCCATTTAATTGATTATCAGAGTCTGAAAGATGTTTTTTTTGAAAAATGATCACCTTCTCTCACGTGTTACTTGACACATCATGTAATAGATATCGCTCAAATTAAGCCAATTAAAAAATGAGAAAACAAATAACTTTGCAGAGCTTTTGACCATGACAGCAATCAAAACAAAATCACAGAGTAAAGGGGACATAAGAAATGCGTTTCGGGTGTCACTATCCCCCAGATGGGAACGTTTACAGAAAAACAAGCACAGGGCTCCCACTGATACTGTGTCAAGGTCAATTAGAAATTGTGTTTTTCTATGCATTTAACATTCTTTTTAATTATTATATGTATTGTTACATATTTAATTTCCTGCTGTCTTGTAATTTCTTTGTTGTGGTTATTCGCCACACCTTAAAGTCTGGTCCATGAATGTATGTCTTATATGAAACCAGTCTATGGCACAAAAAAGGTTTGAGACTGCTGCGTTAGTGGATCCTTCCATTACAGCTACATTCTCCACTCTGAGGGAAGACGAAAAAAATCTAGTTCAGTAGTATTCTAAATTGAACTGAGATAGAATCATTCAGGACCATGGCATTAATCAAGAATTACCCAAATGTGCCATCAACATGCCAAGTGTCCATTCCAACCCTACCACATAAATAAATCAGTGTGTGTCAGCTGCTCACTGACCACACAGCAGCCCTATACCGCAGATGAAAGTTTACATTTAATGTCGCCCACAAACTCATTTTATTTATCATCTTCTGCCACTTCTCCCTCCATCCATCCATCCATCCAAGCCCCAGCAGACCTCTCTCATGGCACAGAGCAGATTACTCGCAGAGTGGACAACGGCGAGCTTCAGCCGCCGATGCCGTTCAAAAACTAAGACGTTTTAATTTCTTACTTTTTATCATAGCCACGCAGACCACTTTGAAACTACTTCCCTTTCGCCTAGTTCCACTTCCAAGCTGCCCAAATCTGGGCCTCTCCCGCCCCAAAATCTTTACTGCCCAACAGTCCCCGGATGACCTCCCCTCCCTGAAATCTGGCTAGAGCTCCAATCTTGGCTTGATGGGGTGCGTGGAATTAAAAACCAGGCAATTACAGTGAAAAATTGAAATCTTGTGTTTTGTATGGGAGTGGTGTGCCGAGGGGGGAGGGGATTAGGGTAAAGCTGGACTGGCGGTTGAATGGTGAATGAACCGAAGGGTCCCTGAAAGACGCCACTTGTTATTAGAGTGTGTAAACACTGCCAAGCTGCTGAGAAGCTGGTAAAAACACATCGGACATAAAGACGCTGCCTGTGGACACGTCGTATTATCCCTCAGTACATTAACTGGCTGCTAAATACTTGAGGATTCCAACTCTCCCCCCTCCTCCATCTCTCTCTCTCAAAAGTGTCTCCCCGTCTGTAATCTTTTCTAAACAATGAGCGAGAGAGGGAGGAGATACACAGCGAGGAGGAGAGAGAGAAAGAGCCACAGAGATCTACACTGGAAAGACCATTAGGGGTGTTGAGTTTATCTCTATCTAACACTGTTGGCCAGACACTGATCTTAACCCACAGGAGGAGAGAGTTTATTATTCAAAAATGAATATGGTGTCAACAAAGTGAGTCCAGAAGCAACGACAGTTCATTTTCACAAATAAGAGTAGCCACCAGTTATCTGAAGGCAGACCAAACCCGATAAACAGTCGAGAATGCATGAATTGAATGTGGATGCATTTGTCAGGTGCTTGCCTTCTCGACCATATGAAAAAAAAAAAACAGTTTGAGAAATGGATCCGCTGTCAATAACATGACACCAACAGAAGAGATGACATAAACATGAGTTTGAACCAGGGGAGCAGAGCTGCTGAATGACTGTGGAATTCCCTTTTTACCATGTTGGTGCAGACTCACATGCCTGCTGAACTACCATTATTCTTCATCAAATCCACACTCCCACGATACACTGTAATTTCACCTTTCTTAGCCCATGCCATGTGTCACAGGGTGCCATTACAACCGTAGTAACCAGAGTAAGCCTATATTATTCTTAATATATTGCAACCTATACTCTTTATGTCATTACATCTCTCCCCCACTCCCCCGCGCTGGTGAATGAAACCATCTGCATAGTAAGATTACGCCTGTAATTATACAGCCAACAGCACATGCATTGTTTCTATATGTCTCAAACACACACAGTCTCACACACAGTCACACACACATGCACACACTGAGCGAGCGTCTGGCCCAGCAAGGCCATTATAGTAAACCACATGAGCGGCTCCTAGTCACAGCCCTCTATTGTTCAGACCAAGGTAAGAAGGGGAGCCTTCAGACTGTAATCACCTGCGTACACACACACACACACACACATACACACATTGATGTGGAAATGAGAGGAAGGAAAAGTGAGAAAATAAATATTAGGATGGAAATTAGCAGCTTGTAAGTTGTGTGCGTGTCTTTTTGTCCATACATTCTTCTCAAAATTAGCACCTTAGATTTAGGAGGAATTAGATTTGCTACACAAAAAAATCAAATTACATGCAAAACCAATGCTTTGATGTTTTGATTATGTTTGTATTTTAGGTTTGTGTCTCCTCAAATATACTTGCTTAAACCATGTGTACGTCCAGACAACTATCTGCTTTGTAAACATAAATGTTCACGTTCTTGTCCTGCATGTGTTACTAGAGGATTCCTCTAGAGGGAGCACCATGTAAATCAGATCAATAATGGCTCAAATAAAACACACAGGTAGACCTTAAGATCGTGCATGGTGTAAGGTTACCAACATGGCCACACTCGAGGAGGTTCATCTTATGTATGTTCTCAAATCTCGGCAGCATAAAAGATGATCAGTGATTCCATCTCCACTTGTTTTTTTTCCATCATTCTGCCATGCAAAGACGTGCAGCTATAATACAACACTACACTTCTCCAAGCGGTTATATGCATATTGTTCATTTCTGTGGACACGCACAGTGAACACTCCAGCCACTGAAGAGTTCAGATCTGAGCTGCATAATTTCAATAAAAATCCCTGACAATATAAAGGCTCAAATACACCTGCTTTTGAACCATGCATACATACCTACTTGCCTATATACAATGTGTGTTGGTGAAGGATAGTAGAGAGGGGAAATAAAACAATGAGGTAGAGCTTTTGAATGTCCATGATGTAATGTAAACAAAAATGGAGACACTCAAGGGTGTTAATTCTCAGATCGCAGGGAAATAAAATGCGATAGGTGAACCTTATTGAAATCAAAATTCAAGTCCAGCAAGTGAGCTAAGCACAGACAGTGAGACACTAACAGAGTGTGAATGCACATTTCATACACAAATACTCTGCTGCAGGCATCGCAGTCACTCTGAGGGAAGCACCTGACCTTTAAATGCTACCGGAAGCTGAACTAAAATTGGAATTATTCTCATACAGACATAAATAAAGCTTTTATAAAGGAAAGAAATCATAAAAAAGAAAGGTGAGGCAATGGTACACAGTAAAGTTGATACAAAATAAATAAATAAATAAATAAATAACAGAATGCATAAGTAACCAAAGATTCAATTTGGTTTTAAGCTTATTCCCAACTTCTCCAGAGGTTTTAAGTACCTGGACAGTCTGTGTGGTCCTGCTAATGTTCGTCTGTGTGAGAGCAAACACGTCTAGGTTTCACAGAACTTTGCATGTCTATGAAGAAAAGAGCCACCGAACCAAAACTAATGTGTCAATATTAACGGGAACACGCCCTCAGCCGTCCCAACTGTCAACATTGAGGATTCATATTTTTAATTTGCAGGGAGAGACATTTTATCAGGACAAATACAGAGAGCGGACAGCAAGGTAAACTGACAGTGTTGAAACAGCGAGTCGCTGAAGGCAAGAGTCCACTTAAAAGGGAGCGAGTCAAATTATCTGTGCCAACCAGTTGTCAAGAAATCAGACATCAACAGTGCAAAGCATGATGGGACAGCAGGAAAGTGTGATATTTTGAACACCATAAAGATAAAGATTTAAAAACTGCGGTACCTTAAATTGATATAATTTGAAAAAAAGAATGATTTTGGAGTAATAAAAAGAGGGTAACTGACTGCAGCCACAAGTTAACCATTGTCCCAATCATGTCATTTTTGATAAACAAAAAAAAAGATTACTACCATTGAATACCATATTTCCATTAATCAAAATATAGTCCTTTTTTTTTTTTATTGATTTGTGGTTTAGAAACAAGAGGTTTGTATGAGGGTCCAAAGAAAACTGTCCAGTCTACAATGCCTAGAAAAGTTATGATGCTAAACCTTTATTTTTCATAGTTTTGGACATCTCTCCAGTTGGTCATATTAACATGATACTCACCCAAATTAATGAGATCCGAGATTTGGGCTCATGGTTATTGCACAGCAGCTGGATTCACTTCAACCAATCAGCATCTTGTGTGGAACTAAGAGTTTTGGATAAGGTGTGTGTGACCTTCTGCAAGACTTATTTAGGGTTGTTGATTTATTGTTATTGTTATTATCGATTTACCAACTGGCTTTGTTGGTTGTGAGGAAATTAGAACAAACTGAGTGGCTGAAGTGAGAACCAACTCGCCTCGTTTGAGCCAACAGCGTGCTTGCTAATGTTTGTTCCTATTGAGGGATTATTATCGAAATTTAGGGTACATATACTGTTTGGCTTTATCGTAAAAGTGGTTTCAATAATCTGGATGAAAAACTTTGTGTAAATCCAGTCTAATGTTCTGACCATGACAACAGATAAACACTTGCAACGTTCTCTACAATGACCCTGGTGTGTACAATGTTAACCTACAAACAAAACTACAGAAATATAGTTAAAAACTACAAATGAAACAAAATCTTACCAAGTTTATTCGTCAAACAAACATCCGATTTCAAGACATCGTAACAAAGAACATTTATCACTTATTCTGTGGGCAAATTTTTACATTTACCACTTCTTTATTCCAACAGTTTTGTTTTGTTTTTTAAATTGGAATGAGTTGAAATAAACCAGAATCTTTCCAAAAGCATCCTTTCTTTCATCGTAGCAGATTGATTTTATTACATTTCATTATGCAGCCTGTTAAGCCTTTCACAGCGGGAAATCTCGCAACTCATATGTAACTAGTCATCACCTGTTAGAAACACAGGTTTTTGGTTTGCATTTATTCCACTTTGTAGTATTTCTATCCACCCCTTTACTCCAAGCGTCTCCTGCCTGACATGTTTTTATTAGTTCAGTGTGGTGTTCATTAGAAAAACATACAGGTAGCGTAACCTCCCCGCCCTCTTTACGCTCTCTGGCTGTGGGAGGCAGCAGAGCGAGGTGAGCTGCTTTTTTTTTTTTCCTTCTCTTTTTTTTTACAAGCAGAAAATTGTTTTGTGGTGTTTCACGGCTGACAGGTTATGGTAATCCAGGAGGAGCACCGGTCTGGAAACTAATGAACTCAGAAAGAGAAAGAGGGAGAGAAATGAGGTGGCAGCGTATCACAGTACTGGGAGCAGAGTTGTACGTGTATCATTGCTGCTTTATTTTACTTGTTCTCACAGATGGAAAGAACTGGCATTGTGCTTAATTAAAGTGCATTCAGCTCTGAGATGATGTGTTACTCTGAGTGATCGCTTGGCCGACTGACAGATCATGTGGGGCTGATGAAAGAAATAATGCCAGGGAGCGGCTGCAGTTACCTGGCACAGGGTTAACACGCATGAAACCTAATATTCCCATACTTCTTGTATCCTAAAATCATGCTCTGAGTGACTGAAATGCTACAAGATTGCATATTTTTATGAACATTTTGGCTGCTCTATCATACCAAAGTCATTTTCTATCCTTTTGTGCTATATCTGTATTTGGTGTCCAAAATTCTTTCTCGACTATTTGGCATTTTGGGGACTTGTTTTGGTTGTCATGGTGTCCTGATTGTTTTAACAAGGCTTAGAGCTTTCAGAAGGTCAATAATAAAATAAACGTGTAGCTGACAATAATCATTTTTGTTGCAGAAGAATAATTGACAAAATGATAAAGACAAAATTAGATGCAAAACACAATCATATACTACAAGATTGTATTTTAGTGAAGCAAAAAATATAGCACATATATTGATAGCAGAAGTGAAAATAGAATTATAAAGACGTGAGACATCAGCGGTTACAGCGGGGAAAACTGTGCAGTCCTGAAACTCAGAGTAACGCAAACTTATACATCCATTACATTTTGTTACCAAGTCATTTATCAAAGTTTAGCAGTGTATACGCTAAACTTTATTTCAGTTTCTTAAGATAAAGACCAGAAAGTCATATAATGATTGTCAGTAATAATTGCCTTAGCTTGCTAACATGTCACTAGCATTAGCTTTCTCACACATAGCTAACATTAGCTTTCTAACAAAATTAGATTTAGAGGGTGAGTAGGACAGCAGATTTAAGTAATAAGGCTGTAATGGAGTTGTTTTTTCTCTGTAATGCAGCGTTACAGAATGGAGAAACCTCAAGAGAAGATAAGGAAACAGATACAAAAGCTTTAATATTAGAAATACAAAGTGTTTAAGGGTTTGATATCCCCAGTCATAGGGTTAGGGTTAGATGATAGATGAGCTCATGATTGCATAAAACTGTCTGTTGCCTTATTTTGTTTCTAGTGTCGACATGTAATGAGCTGCTCTCCCTCCCCCTTCACCCCCCACCTCCCTCCATCAGAGAAAACATATTTCCATTTTAAGGCCTTAAACATGATCAAAGGATCGGCTTAATATAATCAGTTCAAAACCCATTTATTACTGTCTCCCTCTATCCCTCCTCCTTCTCCTCCTCCTCCTCCTCCTCCTCCCCAACTGCTCCCTTCTCCCCCATCCTGCCTTTTCTTTCACCCTTCATCCTTTCCTCACCCTCCATCCTTCCCTCACCTCTTTCTGCTTCTTTTATTCCTTCCTCTCATCTGTCCATCGTTGTGTATATTCCCTACCTCCCCCACTACCTCTCCATTTCATCAGCTTGTGTGTGTGTGTGGTGTGTGTGTGTGTGTGTGCCCTCAGCTCTATCTAGCCTGAAACAGGTGCTATATAATAGTAAATTAATTAGACGGAGAAGATGCGCCTTGTTCACCGCAAAGCCCCTTGTGGCCTGCCAGGATCTCTCTCTCTCTCTCTCTCTCACACACACACACATCAATACACACACACATGCTCGTACACACAGCCACCGGGAAAAAAGCCATCTGGGCAAGGCTAGATCCCGTGGGAGGGTGTGTAAATATATGTGTGTATGTGTGTGTGTGTTAGAGAAAGATTTTGAGTGATTGGCCGTGAAGTTGACTGCAGTGATGGTTTTACATGACAATTAACCCTATTAGCCCCATGCTCACTGAAAATATAAAGTATGTATGTGTGTGTGTGTGTGTGTGTGTGTGTGTGTGTGTGTATGTGTGTGCGTGTGCGTGTGTGTGTGTGTGTGTGTGTGTGTGTGTGTGTGTGTGTGCGCGTGTATGTGTGCGTGTGTTCAGCAAGTCTACATATCTCGAGTTAAATCTTTGCTTCAAGGTCCTAAAACAGGAATTAAACGACTATTTTGACAAACAAGTGAATTTTTAGATGGTGTTCATTCCCAAATCATAGCCTTGTTAAATGAAGCCTGATCCATTGGAGCATTTCTAAAATGAGCCACAAAATGAACACATCATCATATGTAAACACAATGGCCGCAGTTCTTCCCTAAGTGGCATTAAAACGAAAGTAAACAGAAAAGAAGACGAGGGGTATGTGATGGGTGATGTGAACACATACAGTAGCGCACAGAGGTCAAGTTTTATAACTTTGAACAAATCTGTCTTCTTAAATGGGAGGTAACGTATGGTCCGCTGAACAAGTCTGCTCTGGGTCAGGCTAACTGACCAGCTTACTTTAGCTGTGTGTCAAAGAATTCCCGACAAGAGGAAACACGACTGCAAAAGATGATTATATCACACTCCTCACACTAAGTTTATTACATTTTTTGTTTTTGCATCCATGTAAAGTTTTTGGTTTCATAAGCAGATGACATTTAGACAAAGGCCTTCATCCTGTGAAAGACAAAAGTAGCTGATTATCTATTAGACAATTTGGCCTTATATTAAATCTCAGTTTCTTAATTCCTTGCTGTAGTAGTTATTCCAGCTGTGTCCTGCAGCAACGTGCAGTTTTATTTTCTATTTGTAGAATGAAGATACACGCAATTTTTTTTTGTCACTGGAGGCCAAATTTCTTTAATGGCTGACCAGATTGTTTCTGTTAAGATGTAACAGAACAATTTATATAGATCAGGGGTAACTGGGTCAGAGAGGCTTCAAACACCTCCCAAAGTCAGGCCAATACACAGCTAATTAATTGTAATTGTGGAAATTCTCACACGTTAGCCCTACACCATTATTTTGAAACATACATTTGATAATCTAACTTACTGATAAGTTAATATGAATACAACCAGTCTCACTGTTTCCAGAGATCTAAATTACGTCATCTGCAGTGTTTCATAAAGTCCTCTTAATATTCTACATGAAGCTCCATCAGCATCATTTGTTCAGCCACAGAGAAAAAAAGGAGCGCTTTGTTTCACCTCTTTTTGCCACATCTGATTGTCTGTTCCTGGCTGCTCCACAATCGATTGATCCGGGTTGATTAAAACCTCCGTACCCGCGCATAATGCCGGCTTGTATAGCCTGGGTTGAGTTATTGATGAGACCCGGCTTAAAGGGGAACAGCTTAAGCCTCGATTGAAAGTTGATGTTAGTTTTAACCAGGCTTATACAGTTGAGCCCCAGTTTGATAAGTTAGGTTGATGGAACACCCCTCTGCTCATTATTAATTATTTTATTAATTACTATGAAGGCGCTGCAATGTAGAAATGTAACTATGGGTTGCAATTAGCTGCTGTACAAACAGCATTTGCCAAACTTGCAGCATCAAGCTGCAGGACTTGCATCATGGGATTGGTTCCTCTGATGATTTTGTGTTCTTCCCATGCTCAGTGTAGGTTCCAGCCTGCATTGTTTTGCCAAAACATTGTGAAATGTGCCTTGTCCAGCAGAGCTTTGAACGAGGCGAGGGCATGACACTGAGGCATTTAGCTGAAAGAGTTTCAGATTATTTGGAACATACTTGACATACTGGACAAGAGTGAAAATTTTTCCATGGACATTGTTGTAGTTTGAATCTGTGTCAGCACTGGTACAAATTGTATGAGTCAAAGCTGAATACAGCAGCTGTCTTCTGCCAAGAAGGAGGCTGCAAAGTTGTCAGAGCCACCTTTTAAATCTACAGGCAGCGACTGTTTAATATGAGAGTGATAGATTTGATGAATGATAACTGACAGGACAATGAGTGGTGCAATTGTCCAGCCTGGTGCCGGAAGGGTCCATGTTTATGTCTGAGTCAAGGAAAAGATCCATCAATCATCCATTGTAAGGCCTCGTTGAAATCTTGACTTTTTCAGGATAATTCATCAGAACCACAATGAGAGAGCAAAGGAGAAGATTGTGGGTGGCTTTGTCAGTGTAAAAGGTTTCACCAACTCCGTTTCAGTCAAGGTAATATTTACTGACTTACAAACACTCACAGCCCATAGCATGACTACCTGTTTGAAAGCTTCAGTTGGCTACAGCTGCTATAGAAAAATCTGAACTAACACGACTTTGCCAATAAGCATTCACACACACACACACACACACACACACACACACACACACACACACACACACACACACACACACACACAC
>JAOWBC010001052.1:4420920-4450705 GCA_028566105.1 Hypoplectrus providencianus | reverse complement strand
ACACACACACACGAACATCCAGCGCAAATCAAAAAGCTCAGCTCAACTCGAAAAACATTAGCCAACACAAAGCGCCTAGCCAGTGTTCCCTCGCAGGCTATAATCCTGTTTCCACAATGGACTACTCACTCTGCACTTGTTTTCCTCAGGAGGATAATTATAGGTCTGTAGTCACACACACACAGCTTTAGAGCTCTCTTGCTTTCTCACTAACACACTCATTTGCAGCAGTGGAGAAGCCAGCACAGAGTGAACTATGACTCGTTATCCCATTACATGATGATCACACACTACAGACTGTGGGATGGAGTGATGGCCTGCCGGTCTGAGACCCGGCATGGCCACACTGGGTCGGAGCGACTAATAGAGAGGAGTCAGGTAATTCCTGGATCCAAGACATCAGAGTCCAGGTCGCAGGCGGTGTCACTCTATCAGTGGGATGAAACGGTAGCCATCGCTGAGGTCAAGCGGCCAAAACAACGTCTTTCACAGGCAGCAATTCAATCGTTAACTTGCACTGCAGCTTTCTCTTTGTTTTTCATTCTTTCTGGTATAAAGAAGGTCTGATTCACACAGTGAGCAGCTTCTGAACTTCTCTATGACTCAGGAATGAATGAACAGCTCAGACTATATACCAACAAGCAATTTGCAGTGCTCAGGGTGAAAGAATGTGATCTTAACATGGTGACACCTGTCTTCCATCAGAGGTAGGTCCGGTTTCACTGAGCTGAGTTCAGGCTGCTACCAGGATGAGTTCTTAAAACAGGAAGCTAGTTAGCATTGTAGCGTTGTGGGGTCTAACATCTAAAACTCAATGAGGATTTTGAATGGGTTTTCGCTTAAAGGTTTAGTTTTACATGTTATGGCACATTCGCACCTCACATAGTTTAAATCTTTTGTTAGAGCACATTAGTTAATGGGTGGCTGCTTCTCTGTATTTTGTTTGGCTAAGGTAAGTGCAGAGTAGGCAGCCAGGATAGTTTTGCTTGGTGTTTTCTTTAGTTGTTAGTTAGAATTTAAAACGGAGGCAGGTAAGAGTCTTTGGTTTGATTGTTTTTCTGATTCGGCACCACCCACTGCCCATTCTCTGCCTCCTCCCTTTGTTAGTATTGGCCCTGAACAAGGTGACCATTTTGTGCTTTTTTGTTATCATCCACTGAAGAAAAGTAAATCACCTGTCTTGCCTCATAACATTGGCGTTGTGTTGCTTCCCTTTCCCCTGGAAAACCAGCATGGGTTGCCTGAAATCAAGTCTGACGTTAACAAGAATTAAAGATTCTGCTGATCAAATGTGTAAGCATCAGAAATGTGTTTTTGCCACAGAGCTTATTTTAACTGCAATGCTCCAAAATCCAATGCAAAAGTCGACGCAACTTCCAGGTTGGCCTACAGAAAAACAAAATTTGCATGTCCTCGAGACATATCCATTTCTCATACATCATCCTCCATCTATTTGCAAGTTGGGGGGTTTCACCACATGAAACACCAACCAACCAATCAGTCAATGAGTAGAGAGTTAAAATTATTTAACCCTCAAACAGTTCGTCAGCTTCGATGCACTGTGTTCCGTACAGATTACATTGTGGTACATGTTGTATATAATCAACATTTCAGTGTGTTGTAAAAACAATAAAACATAACATATTACAGATACTAGTACACTCACTCGCCAGTTTATTATGTAAACCTGTCAACTGTTCATTCATGCAAATATGGAATCAGCCAATCGTATGTCAATGCAGTTAGGAATGTAAAGGTGTGGAAGGTGACCTGCTGAAATTCAAAGCATTAGAACGGAAAAATAAAGGTGATTTAAGGCAGCGATCTACAACCTTTTTTGCACAACGGGCCAGTTTCATGTAAGTCATATTATCACATACCGGTCCTCAAGGTGTTAAGGATAAACACAAAGAAATTATGCGACCAGCATGAAAATAAATATCTGATAATACATACAATAATAATAAAACAAATGTAAAATGCACAGAGAAAAATAATAGACCTTGATGCAGTATCAGTGGAGCTCTGTGCATGTTGAAGTGTGTTTTATGTCCAGTTAAATCTGTGGTTTTGTTTTGGTTGCTGTCATGACAAAAAAAGCTCTGCAAAGATGTTTGTTTACTCACTTTTTAACAAGTTTGTGGGCTTAATTGAGTGGTAACTGTCACGTTATGCGTCAAGTGATGCATCAGAGATGGGAGAGAATGTGGTGATTTTTCAAAATAAAACATCTTTCAGAAACGAATAACCAGTTAAACCAAATCAATGTTATTTTTTTTTCTGTGCGGCGCAGTACCAAATGACCATGCAGCAGAAGCCCACACCACGATTTAATGAGGTAACATAAGAGCCCTAAATTTGCTTGACAAATTCACTCCTTTACTATACTAAACTATATGACACTGAAGAAAACATCATCACAAGAAGTGGTCAGGACTTCTTCTCATCTTGTGGCCATGAAAACTATGAAGACTGCACATAGGACACACAGGACATCCCAGAGTTTTGGTGCATAGAAACTGAACATGCACAATCCAGTGACTGCTGACACAGAAAAAAACTTTGCTAGCGTGAGAGAAAGGTCACTCCTTCAGACATGAGTTACTCTGGATCTGGATAAAAGATGTTCAGCATTGATTTGAAGTTGTTGGAAAAAAAATCTCCAGAAAGTGATCACTTTAGTCCAAATATACTGAAGAATGACTACATGTATCCACCAGCTGTTAAGGATCTTTGAAAAGCTCCCATTTTACAGTACCCACGTGGGAATAAACGCATGAAAGGTTTCTTCCATTATTTTATTTTATATTTTTTCATAGCCACATGTGCCTGCATATTAAGGGTCTTTTAGTACTTTTGTAAGTATTTCTGTATTTAAAAACATCATGTTCGTTGTGATTTAAAATGCTGGATTATGCACATGAATATGTCACAAAATATTCTCTAAATTATCAAACACCCTCTTTGTAAGTGTGAAAGCCTTTCTATACCTTCACTGAAGGTGGATATCCAACAATTTACAGTAAGGGAACCAAGTAAAATAATTGCAGTCATTAAAATTTGAGAGAGGATGTACCTGAACTCCTCTGGGCGTAAAACAGTTAAAAGAATTTAAATAATGCACCGAGGAATATTGTTTTAGTGCAACAATAACCCAGGTCTGCACACACCAACATAAACCCCTACTCTCTCTCTCACACACACACACACACACACGCACACACGCACACACGCGCACACACACACACACACACACACACAGCTTCAGAGGGCAGAGATATGAAGCTGTAAAATGCTGACATGGCAGACCAGCAGCACTCAAAGCTTCCATATCTACCACTTTAGAGATATTAGCACTTCCAGCCATCGCCACCAGCTGACCCACATTACATTTCCCCTCCAACCTGCCGGACAGAGGCTCACCACAGCGCAGTATAGAAACGCTCTCCCAGAGATGTTTTTTTTTTTTTTTTTTTCCCAAATGAGGACAATTTGATTCAGTTATTACTGATGAATGCGGAGATTCCCTCAGTGGTCAGAGAACATTCATAATCAGCACTTAGGTCTCTATCCGCAAACCTGAAGCAATTATTGTCTCAAGATAAAAACGGAAAGCAGGGCTGATTTTTTTTTTTAAGAAGAAAATAAACTAGAGATAGAAATGACCTTAATATTATTTCTCTCTCTGGGTATTTCCAATAAGAGTATTCCATCGGAAGGTTTGATAAAAGGATTATGCGGGAAGCTTTATGCGGCTGGAGTCAAATCTGGATATGGAAGGAGAGCTGTTTGATTGAATAATTCTTGTTTCCTTTCTGCCAGGCTAGCAGTCCTCTTTGGGAAAAGTAAAAAATCAGCATTATGCCAGATTTATACATGTGTGCAGAAGTCAGTCTGCCGCTGCTGCACGCCTGTCTGTCTGTAGGTTAGACTGGCTCCTGGAAGATGCAAAAACACACTCTGCCCACAAATAAACATCAATTCTGTATTTCTGGCTGCTGACTTCTTTTTTAACAAGCTTTGTTACATAATATCGCACCGGACAAGCCCACATATGTTAAAATGACACATACTGTGGTCTTCCTCTCTCACCTGCATGTAACCCTCAAGAGAAGACTTGACAGCAAAAAAAAAAAAAAAAAAAAAACATTATTTATCTTTCTTGTAATTTACAATTATGTATCTTAAGTACACAAGATAAAATCAATATATATTCCAGGACTTGGATGGTTCAGAAGAACCAGAAAGAAACCTGCAGTAGAACTGATAAAATAAACAGTAAGTACTTTACCATTAAACAGTGACACTATAAGAACATTGTTTCTTTGAGTTATTTAGTTCAAGCAGAGATAAATATATAAAGGAAGAGGTCAACTTTACACTTACAGGTGAGGGCTAATTTTCCAATTTTGTAAAAATTTCTTTTAATTTAAATAAACCATATTAATACACTTCACTCTAAACCACAAAACCTCTTCCATTGCTGTGAAGGTAAAAGTGAAAACTGAATGATGATTCCTTGTGAAGTACGTATAGTATATATTATTTGTAATTAAATACATATAAAAACATATTTCCACACATTAATTGACATTTACACATATCTGCCATCTTAAAATGTTAGTTTGGTACATGTCAAGGTAAACTTTTGACATGTAGCTTGACATACAGTTTCTCTGAGACCACAGTGTTGGTTTAAAAATACAAAATTCGAAAAGAAACATGGATTACAAACAGATTTCTCATTGAGAAAATCTGATTCCCTTAATGGATGAATTGAGATTTAAACTGTTAAAATAATAACAAAGCAATGTCCATCTACTGTTATCAGGCATCATCAGCAGGCTGAGCACGCCACCATTTAGGCGTTTGACCCCAGAGTTTAGTTATCATAACAGGGTGGTGACCTCACGACCTGCAGTCATTTCTGCTGCCTCCTCCAATCAGCCCGCCACGGCTCTGATAAAGCCCTCTGGGAAAAAAACATGCAGCTGGAGTAGAAGTGACATTTGATGTGTGTGTGTGTGTGTGTGTGTTAAGGATTAGCACTTGGGTTTAGGGTTAAGATTAGAATTAAGATGAAGTGCAGGTGAGGAATGGGGTTAAAAATGAGCAAAATTTTCTTGTTAGAACTTGAGTTTAGGTTAAACAGTTACTAGAGGAGTTGACAGACAGACAATAGTAGCAGGGTTAAGGCAATAAACATGTTTATATTTAAATGGGTTTAACGTCATATCACAATTTATTCTCTTCTCATTCTAAATGGTAAAGTGGCAAGCCCAAACATGAATCTTTGAGGAATTAAATAAGCTACTGCTGGATCATATTTTGCCTTTAATTGAAAAAAAAATAGTCAAGACTTGAATCTTGACTGAGGGGAGAGGTCAGAGGGCATACATGAAACAAGCATTTTTGTCTGGACAAGGCTGTTAAAAATGTTAACCCCTTCATCATGCAGTTCTAAAAGATGCAATGAATTCATGAATCTTCAGCAAACCAAAATAAATTAAAATCCCAATGGAGGCATTGTTTGCTGCAACATTATGAAATAAGTACTTGCATGTTATCCTCAAAACCTGTCCACCTACATCCATTGCATCATCCCAGTCGGCAGAATAAATGTTGACATTTTATGTATCTGCAAACCTGGAAAAAAGTTTAATTTCTACATTTTTAAAACACAAATATGGTGAAAATGTCACTTTAAACATGATGTAACCACCATAGCGAAATGTGATGATCACAGTTTTCAACACTTGCCATCCAAGTGTTAAAAAAAAGGACAAAAAATAAAAAATCAATAGACACCATTTATACCTGATTTTAACTTTCAAACTAACCATTAAAATCAAAATATAGAGCAGTGGTGTTCTTTACCTCTCACAGATTGAGGATTAATGAGGATAATTCACACATTTAAAAAAAAACATGTACATTGAGCAGACCTATGTATATAATACAAAAGTTTTAAATGACATTTTAAAATTATGACATTGATTGATTGATTAATGAGCACCAGACACCACAAAGATAAGTCCCAGAGCCTCCAGGGCTTTTAAATACTTTTAAATACTGTTTTAAGGGTTTTAAAATTTAAAATAGGTCAATTTAACCCGCAACATAATAGGAGGGTTAAACTGAAGGCAAAAGTATAGCACAACATGACATGTATTTACATTTCTAATTGATTCTTTAAAATAATAATAATAATAATAATAATAATAATAATAAATGTCATTATATCTACTTCTTTTGTATAGAGACAAGGAGAATATATAACTTCATTTTTGTCCTTTGAAATTTCCAACATGTAACATTCACACATAAGTCATCACAAAACATCACATAGCTCAAGTGACTCAGAGGGAGATCAGGGTCTCACTTCTCTTTATCAGCACACAGAGGTGTAAAATCAAGCACCACTTGAACTAAGAAAGTGCTGCAGCCTCTCATTCAGTTCATCTCCAAGTATGACTGAGTAATAGAGCTGTCAGATTAGACAAAATCTTAGGAAATAAACAGAAAGAATCAGTTTATTGTGGTTTAGCTCCCAGTCTAACTAGCTAATCTAAAAATGTGAAAGTGTTTTAAACTCAGATTTAGAGTCTGGTAACTATGAATGTGCAGTGGCACTCTGCAGAATTTGTGCTTGTTTAACTCTGATGGACTGAAAACATTTTGAAAGTCAATGAGACGGGTCCTTCGGTGGGAAGAGTGTTTCTCTATAACACAAAAGACAAAGTGTGTTTTTGGGGCCCTGACAGGAGATGCAGCAGAGAAAAGGCAGCGTTTTAACGGAGAAAAGTTGAAGGTTCTCAGCAACCACTTGTGTGACTGACAGAGATAGGAAAAAAAATGCCCTGATTAAATTTGCTGCAACTAATTCTTGCACTCATGTCATGATTACCCTTCTACGTCTCTATCTTATAAATATGATGACTGAGAATTTCTTTAAATGATTTATCTTTTCTTGCACAACAGGTTAACAAACACTCAGTGTAGCTTCAGAAGCAGTTTCAAAGAATCATTTGCAGATCATCATCAATTCAAATTCTAGACTGTAAAAAAAAAAGGAATGAATAGTAAGTAAAGTACTTTAGCTTGTTTTAAGGGCCTGTTGCATCAGTCTGCTGGTTACAATGCGAGTTTCACACACAGTTTCACATACCGTCACAGTGACAAATCACATGTAATCAGACGCTTTATTTGAGGCATGTTGGTTTTTCAGAAAAAATAAATGAAGGAAAAGCACATGCAGACATGTTTTTGTAGTTTGGCACTCTTTGTAAGGAGCAGGTTATAAAACTAGCATTTAATTTTTAAAATTAATATTATATTGTGTTTAATGATTCAAATGGCAAGAAAGTTCTTTAATGATGCTATTTTGTACTTGCCTGCATAATCAAAACAAAATCTGCTGAGTTCAATAACTTGCTCATAATTCATGAAAAAATCCCTAAGCTATAAAACTGGTGACAGTGACACTGAGGCAATAAACAGTATAAATCAGCAGCATATAGGGGGTTACAGAAAAAAAGAAACTGTTTTTCCTTATTATTGTCTGTAATATGTAGTGTAGAAAAAAACAATATTTGTCCCTTCTCACCAACAGCAATACATCTCATATCTTTCATCTTTTCTCTTCCTTATTATTTTTTTTTCTAGAGAATGAAAACAGTAGTTAGTGGAACATGTGAAATGTATTTCTCTAGATAACAAGAATGCTGAACTTATGTAACTCCATCATCGAGCATCCATAGGATCCACAGCAGAAGGAAAAGAACATGTTTAATAACCCTAATTAACCAAAATACCAATGTATAAACTCCAGTATATCATGTTAAAAGGTGGCAAATAAAACCTGAGCACACATGCATGTATGAACATACTGTGTCAAAGAGAATCCATGAGCACCACGCCTACTGGCAGAAGGAGTCGTTCTCATGAAGTCACTACAGAAAATGATTGGTTGGGAAAATAATCCACTGACAAGAGGTCACAGCACCATGCATTAAAACTGGCATGAGCAAACTGGCATGAACTTCAAACTAACGAGCAAGACGGACTTAAATCTCCTCATTACTTCCTTCACTTCTGTTCTTTAGTTAATGGTAATTAAAGAGAAGCGTTTCAGAAAAGGGGTTGACAACGTCAATACACACTGAAAAACTTCTCATCAACTCACGAAAAAACTTTCAGCACCAGATAAATGTTTCCAATAAGGACAATAACAGTGCAAAGCTGCCATACGAGAGCATACACGTCACCTCGGTCCAGTTCAGCCTCCTCAGTGCACAATGCAAATGCAAAGTCCAACTGCAACTCACAAAACAATCAAATGCAGCCCTGCATGGATCAAAACTTCATATCATCCCTCTCCATCTCCTCTAGGCAGTCTCACAGTGGGGAAAAAAGCCCTCTCTGTCCCTAAAGTGTCTTATTGTCATTCCTAATCACTCCTCAGTATCATAAACAATCTCACAACTTTTTTTTTTCCTTATTCAGCCCTCTCTGTTTATGCAGTTCCCAGAAGGCATTGCCTTTTCGACTTTACCTCTCCGGCGGCGAAGATGTCAGGAAAACAAACAACGGCGGGAAACAAAACAAAACAAAGTCTCCTGAAATACCTTGTGGATGCCCAGAGGAAGGCGCTGGACAGACAGATGAGCAGATAGGTTTCCTCTGTCCTCCTCTCTCAGGCTGCCTCCTCTCTCGGCGTGCTGTGGAGAGTGACTGCTCACAGCCCGCCTGGCATATCTAATTAGAGCCAGGCTGTTGCCACTATCGGGCAGAGGATCTACCTCTCCAATCTCTCCTGACTCAATCTTCCCCATCTCTGATTTTCTTTTATATTTATGCTGGAATATTTAATTGTAGACAAAAGGTTACTCTGGGCTCTATTCATCGCACACAGGCAGAATAATCTCCTTTAAAAGGCTTGACATTTCAGGCTTTTCAAAAGGGGCTGAAAAAATTATATCCCCGCTTTTGTTAATCAATGAAGTAGAACTCCCCCGAACAAAAGAATTAAATTGCTTGGTTGGGTTAATAAAACACACAGAAATAGCTGCTTCCTGTGGGCTTTTGTGCTTGCCACTGGCTCCCCCCATATGCAACCAGCACTGTAATTCCATATGATTTGGGGGGCAAAACTCTCATTTCTCCACACAGTTGGCTTTTTAAATCCTATTGAATGAGCAGTCTGTGAGGCAGGCTGATTGGGACCTCTTGCCTGAGCCTGGCTGCCTGGCTGCCTGGCTAGCAGAACAGGCTCTCTCCATTCAAATATGACTTCCACCAAGGAGAGACAGCAGGTCCACTACAATTTACAATTTCTATACTGCCCCTGCCTCAGAAAAACATTGTAATTATGCAAATGATAGGGGCAATAATTAGGCCCTTCACTGTCCCATTGTGTTTGCTCCCGCCATGTTTCGGTCCAATGGTAAGAGAGACGCAGCAGGGCACGTTCGGGTTTAAATTGCTCCTTACAGACAGCCTGCAGATGTTCACAGCATCTTCTGTCCTATAACTAGCCTTCACCCAGAGCCAGGGGGCTTGGCTGGTGCCTAAGGGCTGGATGTCAGTGCTGCATGCTGTTGCAGGCCTGTTGGCATATGATGCACTCTACTGTAATCTTTACACGGTCACCTGTGGACACTACCTGGATGTTATGGCTATGGTAGGCAGTTAAACTGGCAGAACAACCAGTCTCTACTGCAGACGTTGGATTTTAATTAAGTTTGCCTATGTTTTATGACATGGTTAACCTTCTTGTGACGTTAAAGAAAAAAAAAACTAATTACTAATTATTTTTTCTGAAAAACCAACATGCCTAATTATTGAATATGAAACTTCTTCTGCTTGGCTGTAATCAACATATAAAATGAAAATCAATTAAAATAATTGCAAAAAAAAGATTAACAAATTGTAGATTTAAAATGTGATAACTTATCAATGCCACTCCATTAAAAAAAATCAAATGTAAAATATATATATTTATCAGTATCATGTAAAATTATTGTATTTTACATGCAGGGCTCTCCAAAAACAAGTGAGTGATCCTCATTGAACCATGATCTGTGAGAGGTAAAGGAACTGAATTTTGACTTAAGTGAGTAGTTGTGGAGTTAATAATGAGATTATTGCTGTTCCTGAGAAATCAACAGAACAGGAGGGTTAAAACCATTATTGGATCCAAAAACTTTAAAATAATGTAGGGGAGGGAGAGTCACTGGGGGAAAGTGAATCTACAGTTTTTTCAACATCAGGTGTGCCGACTCCAAATGACATGACAACTTTGAGGGAGTGAGATAAACAATCAAAAGCCACCGTCGATTTCTATCTCTCAGACACATACAGAGACATGTGTGCAGCTCATAATGTATTCTGTTTGGTGAAAGACTATATATATTAACAGATAATATTGTAACACAATACAATATATTTAATTAACTAGCATAGGGGTCAGGAAATCAAGACCCACTGATATTTTTAAATTATTGAAAAAACTTTGATAACAGCTAAAATCCCCTAAATCAGTCAACCACTTACCCTTTCCAGTAAGAAATTGATTGCAGAAACCTGGATGTAAATCAGTGTATAGCCTGCTGCTCCCTTCTTCCTGTGGGTTAACAAGAAAAACATCACAGTTGAATTCACATTATCCATTGATTCTGATCACTTAAAGCAAGACCAAAACACTGTGAAATGAAGAGTAGTTTATAATCAGTCAATTGCACTATTTCTCACATCAGCTGTTCTCATTCACAGATGGTAGTAAAACCCGAGAAAACTTTGACCACAAAAACAGGTGGATGGCTAAAGGATTTGTTGCCATGTTGGCTGTAGCAGTGATCTTTAGCTTATGATCAGCAATTTCCTGTATCTTTGGTTCAATACTAGATATCTTTAACAGAACCCCACAGAAAGAAGGTTCCCATTTTGCTTCAATAAATCATGATACACATCTGACCTTCTCTGGAGGAGTAGCCATTTTTATTCATGTACCATGACCTATTTCATCAACAGTGGACCTGAAATACATATATGCAATGTGATTAAAAACTGATAATCTGAGAACATACAAGTGTGATTAAGATATCCCATCAATTGGCTTTGTCATATTTTCATCAATAGACTTTATGGACACAAAGTTTAATTCTTCATCTTTTGACTCGGATACATTACCATCCAAACCACCTTCATAACTCTATCCAGATGTTATATAAGGAAGGAGTTATATAGAACTGATCCTACCCTTAAACAAGTAATTGTACTTGGTGATAACTAACCAAGTAGTTACACTTTACAGCTATTTTGTGTTTAAAACAGTGACTGTAACATGCTTAAAACAGTGATAAGCTAACCATTTCATAACATCAAATACAACTTAAAATGGTTTATTCCATAATCATGTTGGTGAGAAGACACTGACTTGATTCAGTACACTCAGGAGTTTTGTTGGTGTGGTATAACCAATGGGAGTAACGACATGGTTGCTATGTTACACAAAATCCTCTGCACATTTAAATAGCCAAGAATTTGATTGAGGGTGTTTATTATATGGAGGGTCTTCAATTCAAAAAAAGATAACTGCCTTGAAGTGTGGAGCACTAGCTTTATTGTTTATGTTTTTTGTTAAGGATGTTTCATTTTACCCTGTTCATAAGTAGCAAAAAGGTGAGGATGCACCTAGCTAGCTAGCTAGCACTAGCCTTACACTCTTAGCTTAGTTTACTTAGCTTTAGCTTTGCAAACGGTACCTGGCCGTTCCCAGCGTAACCTGCTCGTCATAATATATTAAACTCGTCAAAATATTAAACTCTTGGTTTAAAAAAAAAAAAGACCAAACCAAAGGGTGCCGATCTACCTTTCCTTCATAGTCTATGGGTATAACCAGTAGCTTAAAGTGGCTAATGTTAGCAAAGGGCGGATATATATTACTGAGTGACTAACCATGCTAAATCGAGTCAACATGCTACACAAACTATTTCCCATTTATATCCTACAGTAAGCTACTTGTAACAGGAGTGCTTGACAAACGTAACATAGCAATTTTGCTTGCTCACATAAAAAACATTAGAAGTTTAACAAGTGAAAGGCGGTAGCAGCATTATGTTTACACGGGCATTCATATGCAAATATTTGTATGCAGATTTACAAAAGCGAATATTGGAAAGTTTTCTAACCGCAACATATAGCTCGAGTACAAAGCAAATACTCTCAGAACTATTGCTTGTTATCTATCAATGCAACAGCATTTTATGTACATTTTTAAAAAGTAAAATATTGTTTTAATTGGAGCCAAAAGTGCAACTTACACAAACACTATTGAGGAAGAACTGGCAAACGTGGCAATCAAATTACACCTGGTATTTAAACGGATTAAGGCGGGGTTTTTGGTTCAACGATTAGACGGTCTCACAGTTTGGCCGGAGGGGGGAGAGTCAGAGCACTTGGAACACCGGATGTCAATCAACGCTTCACGACATCTTTTCACAGTTTCCGACACAAACACAAGCAAGGAAAACATGAGAGGTCAAAAGTTATGATCCTAATCTTTAACAGAAACGGCACGTAATACTCAGACATGGTAAGTTGGAATTGTTATTCACTGACTTTGAATGACTGTCTGGAAACGGTTGCACGGTAAAGAATATGCCGAAAAGTTCTGCAGCGTTGTTTCAAAACGGCTAAGCTAACGTTAGCCTCATGCATGGTCGAGCACGACTAAACATAACGTTTGATTCACCACTTTGGTTAGACAGCTATCGGACTTGAGCATGCTAACAGATCATTGTTTAAATCAGAGAGATTTAGTAGTATTGGCCAAATGTAGGTAACAGCTGTAGAGTGGTAAGCGATGGCTAACAATATGCCTAAGCTTGCGACATGTGGCGTTTGTTTACATTGCACCCCAGGAGAGGTTAATTGTTTGTGCTTGTGATAATGTGTGTTCTCATGTCTTTCTCTGTTTGCCCCTCTGATTGTCTCCAGGCCAGTTCCATGGTGGCGGTGGGACTGGCTCTTGCAGCAGCTGGATTCGCAGGTGAGTAACTTGACCTAATGTTGCTGTCATGACAAATGTGTCACTCGCTTTGTGACTGAAGTGTGCAGTCACTTTGACATAGCCAGGAATTCAAAGCTGACTAAAAAGGCGTGGACTTAAGTGTAATTTGGAAAGCAAAGAAATATTCACTGCTTATTTTTTATGCTGTACATATAAGCATGTGAGAGATAGACAAAAAAAATGTAATGCGAATTTTACCACAAGGTTATAGTGCAGTTATGGAACAGATATGACGATTTGATTTTTTAAGCAGATGAAAGGTCTGAGTTTAGAGTGAGACTGTGAACATAAAAAGAAGCAGAAATGCAGTTTGGTATAACCAGCATAACAAGAGTACTGGTTTTCTCTACAATTCATACAGCAATTTCTGATACTATTAAAAACGGGTTGTTGGTATTATTTACCATCTAGTTATATAGAAAATAGTTTTGTTAGTGAGTTGTCTGCATGTTATGTATAGCACTAGAGTATGTTTCAGTTTGCACTTTATAGACCACCTGACATGCGTGCATGTCTGTGTGTGTGCTGCATGCTTCCCCTCTTCTTTGTCCTTCAGGCCGCTATGCCATGCAGGCCATGAAGCAGATGGAGCCACAGGTGAAACAAGTCCTTCAGAGCTTCCCTAAAACGGTAAACACGCATACACACAACAAGTATATCTCCAAATGGAAATATATGTGCTGGATCCACCTCTTGATCTCTCATTTACTGTTTCTCAAGTGTTATTGCTTTTATGAATCAATTAGCAGGAACTTCATATTGAGTGGTTAACTGTACATGTTGTTGCAGGCTTTTGGAGGAGGGTACTATAGAGGTGGATTTGAGCCAAAGATGACCAAGAGAGAAGCTTCCCTGGTTTTAGGTGTCAGGTATGTGGACAGCTTTTCCTGTAGCACTTAAGGTTCACCAGTTGCATGTCACTGTTCACACTGTACAGGTGATGGGTTCACTCCTGCATGTTAACTGCTGTGTTGCTTTTGTCAGTCATTGTATTCTTAATTCCAGAAGAGAAGTTGTTCATCACCACCATTTACACTGATATTAAAAAAAGAATTTACCGTTGTACCAGTTTTTTTGTTTTTTTTTTGTTTTTTTTTCAGTCCCACAGCCAACAGGAATAAGATCAGAGAGGCACATAGAAAACTGATGATCCTGAACCATCCAGACAGAGGTGAGTGAGGCTGTAAAAGTACCCTATTGGTTCCTTAAGACTCATTTAAACACTGAATATTTAAGTGAAGTAAACAAAATTGCTGGTAAGAGAAAATGTACTGCTGAAATCACTTTAGTTTCCTGATAGTAAATGTAAACTTCAGGCTATCCTATCTTTTAGAAAGAAGGGTGATGTAACATAAATACTGCATGCAATTCAAGTTTCAGTTTAGATTTTCTGAAATGTAACCATGGACTCTATATGTGTCACAGGTGGCTCTCCCTACCTAGCAGCCAAGATAAATGAGGCAAAAGATTTCCTGGAGGCCCAGACGAAGAAATAGGATGAAAGATGCCAGAAATTACATAAATGCGATTCTACACTGCACTTATCCATCTTGTTGCACTGACTGACTTTTCTAACTGATTCTCAAATAAAATCACTGTACGGATTATTAATTAAATTCTCCATCATCATTATCGTTATGTTTTTCTGGTGATCTCTATTTTTTTTCTATTTGTATGGAATGTCATGTTTTGTGTATGATTTATTGCGTTGTGGCCAGGAATGTGTTTTGTGAGGTTCAGTGAACTCAGAACCTCTAAATCAAATCAGTTAATTCTTGAGTCCAAGTGGACATTTGTGTCAAATTAGAAGAAATCTCTTCAAGGCATTCCTGTAATATGGTATTTGCAAGAATTGTATGGACAACCCAAAAAGCAATTGTCTAGCCTGCACAGCTGCATAAAAAATTGGTTTAAAAAGATGTACTACAGCAAGCAACAGAGCACATTTTGCGTTGTATTTTTACAACTAATATTACTTTTGTAAGAAGCCAGACACAGTTAAGTTTCAGATCTACATGGAAGATCAAGTTTATTTAAGAACTACCTGCATACAAAACATATTGCACATCAACCAACCAGAATGAACCTTTAAAAAAAAACATACTGTAGTTGACCCCACAAAAACATTTGGGATGTCACAACTCTCAGTAGTCCAAATTGTCATTTGTCTCAAAAGAAAACCAAGGTAACGCGTATTTTAGTGTCAAGCAAAAGAAGAGCTTCTCTTGTTTTGTTTACTTTTTTTTTTTAAATACTGTACATTTTTAAATAAATAAACCAAATAAATCTCCTTCCTTAGTGGAACAGTCATGACCAGTTTCCAGCCAGCCAGTCTGTGGAAGAACCATGAAAATGACATCGTCACCTTGGCTTGGTTTTCCAGAAACATCTTTACACTGTAGGATTTCATACTGTACTTTTGCAAAGTGGGATATTCACCTCAAAGATTCTTCTAAAAAACAAGATGTGAGTTTCTCTTAATTTAATTGGAGTTCTGGGAGGAGACAGCACTCATTATCCTTCCTGTCATATATTTAACGAAGGTGCCTGATATATAGCGGTAAGATGTTCCAGGAAATCCAGCACTGATGGCTACATCTTTATCCAGCACTTAACAGCAACAGGCCAGTTTCCAGGCTCAACTACAATCAACTTTTTAAACAGAAAAAGGTTATGGTTCAGTGCAAAGGAAACAACTCTCTTATCGTTTGTTTCTTTTCCAGACACGCTGTAATAACATTTCTTGTACGACCAACGTGGTTGCATATTGAAAAACAGAAAGCAGCTAATGTCAAACTCCTCAACAGATAAAGATATAAAGGATAGCCGGACTCGTTTTCCCCACAAACATTAAGAATAGACACACCTGATTTGAAAAAGAGCCTCTGAAAACCTTTCAGTGCCTTTCAGTGTTCCTCTCCACCTGCCTACAGTGCCATAAGGGTGCACATAGCACAAAACTCCTCTGCTTCAGCAGTAGCATGTGAGGTTGAAAGAGTAACACAGAAATCAGTGAAAAAAATTCAGATGGTGTGCAGAGCCAGGCAACAACATGTTGAATCTACTCTCAAGGCACAACAGATGATCACATGTATGTCAGACATACTTGGGTTTCCAACAAACCTATCTGCACTGTGGTAGTGCTCATGCAGAATATTTAATTTACAAACTACTTCAGATGCACAAAACATCCTGAAAAAGATTGTGGAAGCATCTTTCTGAATCTGCCTGGTAAAAGGCAGGCATGTGTATGGTTTGAAATCCTGCTGTGATATTATTTTTAACTGCTGCATTCATACCATAGTTTGGGTTTGAGTGGAATCCCTGTCCGCATTTTATAAATACTGCATTCAGTCCGACCTCCCCCTGAGCTCTCAAAGAAAAGTGGGCTGAACAGTACAGCTGTAGATATCTGTAAGTCTGTGTGTATTGGACTATCTTTGGCAAGCTCATACTGGAAGAACTATTGTAAAAAATAATAATAAAATAATAACTGTAGTAAAATGGATAGTTGGACAGAACATATGTAAAGGGTAGGTTAAAATTCAGACCTCTAAAACCTGCTCAGTGAAACAGGTTTCAAATACTATTAAAGTAAAAAAACAACAGTGCTTATTGTTAAATGTTTCACTTTTAAGGCTGCTTCAGAGACAGGGAGATTAAATCAAGTGCAGCCAAAGAATTTCAAATATTTGAAACCATTTTCTTTGCTCAGGTCTGACTAGGAGAGTCCGTTAACGACAGGTTGTGGGTTAGAGTCTCCCTGGTAGGAGACTTTGGCGGAAGCTCCAGTGGTGTTGCTGCTCTCGCTGTCGGCAGCATTGTTGTTAGAACCATTAGTGGTTGCCGGGGCAGACGGCGGGCTATCCTCAGCAATGGCATCCACCTGACCCTAAACACAAGTGTGGGTAGACAAATAAAGCTCTTCAACAAATTTATTTAAAGTAATTCACCATGATGTAGACAGAAAAAAAGGCATTTCATAAAGCTGCATGATCAGAAAGTAGAAACAATCCAGGTTATATCTGAGATTTTGCTTAAAATGTTTTAACATGCGACATTTAGGTACTGACCACATCTTTGTTTTTCTTGGTGTCCTTGTTGTTTGGCAGCTGTCTGCTCTGAGATTCAGCCCTGGATATGTAGTCAGCCACTGTTACTGTGCAGAAAAGACAAAAGAGAGAAATGCAATTGTGAATTGTGGTTTCTTTGAAGGGACAGTTCTGATTTTTACTTTTTGAAGTAGGATCATAAGCGGTACTTGTTCATACAATTTGTGTCAAGGTGTTCTGCAAGGTTAAATTCTCCTTTGTCAAAGAAGTCTGTCAGACAATAAGGTAAGGTATATTCTAGATATAGTACAGACATTTTTGCATTTTCACAATTTTCAAGAGGCTAAATTACATTATCCTACTGCCTCGCATCCACCATAGGTGATTGCTTAGCCTCCATCCTGGTAATCCTGCCTGTTCCTATATACTGAGGAAGTATGGACTGCCACGACTCTATGTAATACAATAATTATGGTTAAAAAACACGATTCAAAACATCCAAACTATCCCTTGAAAGTGCTGTGAAACTGAGCATATCAGCCGCACACATTCAGAACTTGTTTACAATATTGATTTCACCCCAAACCTGTGGTTTAGTAGATCCTGTCAGACAGTCTGAAAGTTGTTGTTTTTTAGCACTTCTAGACTCTTCTATAATTTCTTCTACGAGAATACAAGTAGTTTGGAGTCCACACATACTTGATGTCAAACAACACCACAGAAAGTAAGGCAGAGTTCAGGCTTGCTATGAAACACCACATAAACGACGAGTGCTTTTGGTGTAACTGAGAGCCTGACAACATGAAAACAAACAAGCTGTAGCCTGGCTGTTAGTGAACAAGTGCTGCACCAATGTAATCCTACAAGAAAAAAAAGGAAGATGCATACTTTTAACTTGCACGGCAATCCAGAGGGGACAGTTAAGGCCAGTAAGTCAACCAATCAAATCCAAGTATTTTGCAAAAGCAAGCAACACTCAGTTACTGTCTGAATGATTTTTAACAACTTTTTGGTTTAGTTTGTTGTTGGTGTCACACACAAAAAAAAAAAAAAAAAATCGTCCTGGTGAACAACCTTTTAGCCAAGCTGTTAGGAACACTTTGAGGGGAGGGGATACTGGCAGTTGCCATGGTTACCTGGCTGCCTCTCCTCTGGCAGGCGGACACGGCGACGGCGACTGCGGTTGCGACGCTGAGGTTTAGCTTCTGAGTCATCTAAGGGTGTTATGTCGTCACAAAGAGAGGGATTTGGGGCTTAAATTGCCTTTAAACCAGAGACCTGTCTTTGAACTGCACAGGCTTCTTTACACTTAAATTTGGAAATGATGCACTGCTGCACCTCGGCACAACTCCAAAAGCTAAAAACAACACTAGCTCCGAGAAATTTACTTATGGTAGACTAAGATAGTCTACCATAGCACTCTCTGATTTGTAGGGAAGGGATATTTACAAAAAAAAACAACTTTTAGCCATGATACTGAGAATAGAATGATGTAATACTGTTAAATTATTTACATTTTTAGCACTGGAAAAAAGTATATAAAAATCCTTTATATTTTAAATAATTACAATAATTAAAATGCAAAACAAACACTGAAATTATGGCTTATTTATCACAAAAGAACAACAACTGAATATCTCAAAATGATTACTTATGATTAAGTATTGCAAAACAATTACTTACTTCTCTAACCATTGACTAGTATTGTGAAATACAGAGAAATTGTCACTCAATCAGGGTTTGGTATTTCAAAAGAGTCTTCATCTTGCAATTTAAAGAAAGGCTTTCCCTAAACAATGACAAAGTATTGCAAAATGAGAAACTTATTTATTATTATTTATAAATAGTAATTAGTTGGCATAGTATGTTTTTCACTATAATGACTTGGAGGATCTGTTTTTATTCAATAACAATAGCAGGAAAAAAACTCTATATTTGAGTAACTTATCTTCCCAGACAAAGACACTTTACATGAGTGGATTATTTGATTGTGTGTGTGCACGATGTAACTTCCATACCTATTCCATTTTCACTCATTGACGCATTGTCCGACTCGCTCATGCCATCGATCAGTGTGGTATCCTCATCAGTTCTGCGCCGTCGAGATCTTCTGCGTCGGTTCGCAGGCAGGTTGGACTCACTGGCATCTGTATCAGCTGTCTGGTCAGTCTCAGTGTTTGTCTCTGCAGCACCATAGGCATTGTTATCCTCATATTCCCGGGGTCCTGCTGCAGAGTCAGATTCACAGAAAATAGGTGATATAAAGAGTCAAATTACCACATGACAAGACTTTTAAAAGAGGAAGGTATTTCTGTTTTCCTCTTTAAATCCGCCAGGAGTGAATTTTACCAGAGCTGTTGTTGTATCCTCCTCTTCCTCCTCTCCCACGCCCCCCAGGTCCTCCTCGGCCTCTGCCGGGTCCAGGCCTTCTGCGGCCATCTCTCTGTGGTCGTGAGCCCCTCTCCCTCTCCCTGCAGAGCAGCCAGCCAGTAAATCAGATAAAAACGTGTATTTGCATATTTGTCATCATAATACAGCTTCCAATGAAAACACATTTTGCACATCTCCAGGTTTGATTTAATAGAAAAACTCACCTGTCCTGCTCCTCCGCTGCAAGGGACCAGTCACTGAGTTCATCCCTGCGCTCTGAGTCTGTCTCAGAAGCGTTGGATTGCTCTGAGTTAGTTCCTGGAAGAAGCACAAATGGCACATTCATTGAGCAATTTTTAACACCACAGTATCTTGATGACATTTTAAATGATTTTAAAGGTGCTCACCATATCCAGTGCTGTAGCCGTGACCTCTGCGCCCACGCCCTCGACCATTGTAAGAACGACTGCCATGTAAAGAGGACGAGGAGGCATTGGCACTGCTGTCTGTATTATACCCCCCTCCTCCTCTTTCCCCCCTCTCTGCTCTCTCTCTGTCACCTGGACGATGACCCTGGGTGATCTGACGTAACTGTTCATCAATCTGCATCCTCTCAAGACGAAGCTGCTCAACTTCCTAGAGGGTGAAAAGAAATAGGAGAAATGGTGAGAATAGAAGACAAAAATGCAAAAAGCAAGAAACAGATACCAGTAGTTATTGTATTTCTTTTGTTTCAGAAAATTAAGCAACTCTCTGAGAAATGTATTTCTATTCATGAGGGGTCATCACTAGATCTGCAAGTATAATCACCATACACACATCTACATCACATTCAGTGTGCCATCTTTTGCTTATTTTGAATCTTGCTAGGCTTCTTCCCTGTGTACATTCCATAATCTGTCTCAGCTCTTCCTCAAGATGCTGGCTCTCTGCAAGAAGCTCCATCATCTCCTACACACACACACACACCATGCAAAAAAACAAATGCACACAGGGCACCAAGACAGCACAATCAGGACACACACACACACAGGCCAAAATGCATACAGTCAAATTTACAGTGCAGACAAGCAAAGTGGCATTAACAATCAAAGCAATAGAGTGTAATTATCAAATGACTAATCAGCTGCCAGGATATTGTTTACTAGAGGTGGTAATAAACAATATGCCCAGCTGCTCAATATTAAAAATTTCAAGTCAGTGTCCAGCTGTCACTTCCACTTTGTGCACTCTTCTGCTTGTGCTGTTTTTTTCTGCCTAAGATCTCCATCTACCTGTGAATGAGCCTGTAATGTAGGAATTTTGTTTCTTAAAATGTGTAAAATTTTCAATGTTCGTAGGGGCAGGCTTTATACAATAAAAAACGACTGTGCAGGGAACATGGATTACTCCTGTATGTACTGTTGTGCTAGATGCAAACATACAGTTTTAATAAAGCATTTCTTCCTTTTCTATGAGCCATCATTATTGACTGGTTTAACACATGCACAGCAGCAAAAAGTGCTCTACACATGCTAATGGCCAGGTGAATGCAATTTTATGAATGGAAATTGGGGTTTCTTAACTTTACCACATCTTCTAAAGTTTTAAAGTGCCAAAACAGATCTAGACTCTTAATTATGCATCAGACTGATGCATTTACTTTTCAATTAAAATACACTGACATTTTTCTTGGACTGTAAAATACCTAGAAATTATAGAAATTATTCAAAAATGTATCCACTTAAAACTGGTTAAATAAATACAGTGGATCTGTGGTGTTGAGTGAAAGCAAAGTATTGTCAAAATATACACAAAAAAGCACCAAAAACAAGCTCCTTTTGATTTTCTAGGCATTCAAACAAACACACACATACACTAACATACAGAGGCATCCTTACATTGAGATAAGAGATGTGGTACTCCAGCAAGACCTGAACATTGCCAATACTCTCCTTTGTACCGACAAAGGTGAAGGGGACCATTCCCTGTGTCAACAAAACAAAACAACATAACACACATGTTAGTATGGGATTGTATGAAACATACAGAGAGAATGTGTGTACATTATTTCCAAGGATGAGACAAAACTTTTGCTGGTTATCAGTTCTCTGAGCAGTTTTATCAATAGCAGAAATGTGGCAGTAGCAGGCTTACTTCTTGTCGGGGCTGCTTGTTGTCATTGTCTCCTTCTATCCTGACCCTCACCACACCAGACTTGTCCACGATCTCTTGGATAACCTTACCGTTCTTACCAATCACTTTGCCTGCAAACACGGGATGGGGAAAAGATGAGAGGCTAACTAGTAATCATCAAAACAAAATGTGATTAATATTACAGAACTGACTTCCAAGGTCTCACATACAATTGTCTGTAAATTGGCACCCCTTTCATTGCGAATGTAGGTATCATCTCATTTTTAGCTGCCTTGTGGCTACCTCTGGTTTTGGGATTTCAAGATCAGAGAGTAAATATGTGTCTTCATACCAACAAGGGCCCTGGGCACCTGGACAGAGTCCTCCAAAAACTCCAGAAAGTTCCTGGCCTTCTTTACTGCCTCCGCTGTCTGAAAGGAAAAATAGGGTTACTCTATCTTTTATATGTTCAACATGCACAATGAAAATAAAGCAAGGATGTTCATACCAAACACAAACACTTCACCATACTAAGACAATGGCCATATCTATTGAAAATATCAAAAAACTCAACAAACATAAAAATGACACGAATGCAACATGTACACCCATCCCCAAAAACTTTTTTCAGTATACACGCAAGGTTAAATATGACCATATTAATGGATGAATATTTAAATTAGATTTACTTGTTTTTTGTGCTTTTCAAAAATAAAAGTACAATTCCTTGAAAGTTAGGTTTTTGATTTTATTCACCCCAATAAGGATATTGATCTTGGTTTGATTAATCATTGTACAAATAAAACTCATTTTATGATTTTATAATTTAGATAAATCTCTTACAGCTGTACTTTTTGGCCTCATTGCCCAGCCTTAATCTCACACACAAGAACATCCACCACACTCAGGTACACAAAATATACCTCTCCATAAATCCTGAAAGTGCCAGTCTCCTCATCCAGGTCAATGGCAGTGACACCAGGGACCTTCCGTGCTTGCTGGATGTTGCTGCCATGGCTGCCAATGGCCAGGCCCATCAGATCTGTTCTCACCATAAACTCTTCCTGGAAGGAGGACACCAGCTGCCTGGAGCTCTGCATAAACACAAGCAGATGTATTATTAGTACATCTTTATTTTAAATAAATTCACAATCTTTGATCATTTTTATAGCCCAGGCTGACAGAAATTAAAAGTTATCATAATTTAATAAGAAATGCAGATCAGTGCTAACTCCCATTAATATCAACTGACCTCCAGGTGTTTTGTGGCCTCATGGTTGCGTGACATGAGCAGCAGCTTGGTTCTGATGCTGCGCAGGTGCATATCACTCAGCAAAGACACACGTTTCACTGTTGTCTCATTGGTGGACTATGCGCAGAAATAAAAGGAATAATTAACATATGTTTAGCTGCTTTTTTTTGATGAGGTCTAGACAAAAAGGAGTCAGTGGGTTATGTACTGTACAAACATGAAAGGGCAAAAGTTTTGTTTAATTATGTATTGGATACATGCAGTAGATAGATACTATTATAAATATCCAAATGTATTCACAGGAGTACAGCAACCCAGTTACCACAATCATTAGTTGGCTGGTCTCGGGGCAGTAAGTGATGCGACAGGCTCCCACGGCTTTCTTAAAGTCCTTATGGGCGTTCTCATTCTGGCACCTGTAATGTGCAAAACTTATACTTTAAATTTCCCAATCCTTAATGTAAACAAATATGTTTTGATATCAGCTGACAGTGAGTTGAAAAAAAACTTTAAAAGAAAGTGCAAACTGAAGATTACACCTACAATAAGCCATCAAATGAATAAATGCATGTTATCATTAATCATAGAGAACATGCACATGAATTTAAGATTTTTCCCTCCCTCAGATTTTAGTGAAAAGCTGCTGTACATACGCTTCTTGTAGATCCTGAGGAACAGGGACAGTGCACTTGTGAAAGGAGTTCTTGGTGATGGGCTTGTTCGTGTTGACTGGACGCAGACGTTCGAAGGTCACAATCTCATTATAGGTGGCATCACACGCTGCATACTCTATCACATAGAACTGAAGAGACAGGCAGGTTCAGTGTGTTAAATAAAAGACACTAATTTCAGCTTATTACTATTCATTAACAATAACAACAGTTAACAAAATACATAATATAGCACTGAAATAAACAACAAAATAAGTCTTTTAAGTCATATTCTTCACCTAGTGCTGTACTACTGAATGACACTACTGGCAAAACAGAACAACTGTATATTTTAACAATTCAGCATCCAATTGGATGTAAACATTGAGTGTATATCTCTTCAGAAAGAACAATACTTACAGCTCCCTTCATCATGCGGACTTTAGCCAGCCACCAACCACAGGGCTCCTGGTCATTGGCTCTGGAGAGGATCTAACCAGAAATCAAGACCAAGACAAAGTGAGACACAAATATAAAGGGATATGAAAGGAAATGAGGTATGGAAAAAGATTTCTGTGTGCCCTCCTAACCTCCACCTCCTCGCCCTCTCCAATCTCCTTCTTGGCGTCTGCGGGCGGTGGCAGCCTGACATCACAAAAGGGCACCTGGCGCTCTGGCTGCCAACTGAAAAGATTTATTTTACCATGTTTATTAATAACATCTTCCTACATTGGCCTTAAAATGTCTGATAACAGGTGAAAGAAAGACTCACTTGTTCTCAAAGGCAATGGTGAGAGAGTCATCGTGAATGTCTTTGACAACGCCCTGCAGTGCAGAAAAAAAGAAACCAACATGGGTTAACATATAAGAACAAAACAGCCAACAGCAAGAGCTTGCCACCTATTAAAGTTGACTTTACACGAAAGAAAGAGTTTACTTTGATTCTTAAAGAAAGTTCTTCCCTTGGAGATGTATATACAATATACTAAAAATGCATGCATTAAAAGGAACAAGGAGCATGTATTTATGACTAATAAAGGTAATGACCCTTGCACGCAACAACAGACAACTTACAGCAAATTTTGCTTCCTGTCATTAGTAACAGACATTGTCTCAATGTCACTTTTTAAAACTTTTGGAAATCAAAAACAAAACTTCATTAAACCCCATTTCTTTGTTTATAAGCATGAGTCAACAACAGACATCTTTAAAATAGGATACAATTACACTTGTAAATAATATAACACAATATAACTAATAAATAACACAAGGATCTGCAGGACAAACTTACCACAAGGAGGAATTTTTTTATATTTATTTGACATGAAGTACTAAAAAGCAATTATAGTATCGTATATAGTATAGTATACAGTATTTTGATGCAAGTGCAACAGATGTGAAGAACAGAGCTGTAACGATTGATTTTGGTTGTCAATTTCTGCATATTTGTCAATAAAATATGCCAAATATTCCTTGGTTTCAACTTCTCAAAGGTAAGGATTAGCCATTATTCCTGATCATGTATGACAATTATGTGAACATCTTTGAGTTGGACAAACTGGACTGAACTTCTTGAACAATTTGAGAAATTGCCATGGGCAAGTACAACCATTTAAGACGGGGAAATGTAAATATATGTTTGGAGTATAGGATTTTCTTTCACATCATAGATACACTTCAGGACTAGCTGTAACTAAGCTTATTGTCTGGCCATAAAAACATGAACTGAATAAAGTGCAATTTAATTCATCTGCTTATGATGTTAAAATGTGGGGTTTCAATTACATTGAAACATTTAATTGTGGCTATGAAACTCAAGTTCACAATGCGGCTTGGATAAATGACAAGCAAGGAAAGTGGACAAAATGAGTCATGAAACAAGGGCTGGGTACACACAGAGAAAAACACGGGGACAGTATCAAATATAGTGTAGGAGTCATGTGAGGAATTGAGGTGAGGCCAGAAAGGAAAACGAAAGAAAGGGCCGGCGTCCGTGTAACAGAGGGGCGAGAGAATGAGGGAGGAAACACACTGATCAAGAAGAGATGGAGGAGAGGAGACGGGACTGTTGCAGACAGCAGATCTAGAAATAGATTTTAAGTCTACGGTATCAGTGACCCCTCCACTGGCATGCCAGCTGGTCAGGATTGACAAGGAACAGCTGGCTCACACATGCACAAACAAAAAATAGCTCCGGCGTGATGAAGTATCAAATAATAGAAAAGCCGTTAAGAAGATGCAGTTCAACGAGAGCACAAAATCACTGTCATAACAAGCAAGGGTGCCTCGTTACCATCACATATTTAAGTAAAATACAACTTAAAAATCTTGAATAACAGTTTGACGAATCTAAAAACCGATTAAATAACATGCCGTAACAATAGGCAGCACATATTTCGCAGCTCAGCGTCTAAACATATTAACTCGAGCCTCATCTTTTGACGTCAACAGTTAGGAAACTAGCAAGATAGCTAACTTTTAACTCGAGGGCGGTGCAACTAAAAGATTGTTAATAATAATAAAAGCCTTTCTGGGTTCTAATAGTCAACAAAAAGAGCTTGCTTCTCCAACCCTATGTATAAACTAAGGCATCTTAAAAAAGTGACAGTTGACGAAGACCAGCGAGTGATGCTAGCTTAGCAAGCTAATGTTGGCTAGCATTGCTAGTACAAGCTAATGACAGGCAACCAGCGGCTTCAGAGCAACTCGGAAACTGTTGCCGTGGTCCGCGAGATTTCAGCTAAATTACTGTATCGTGTAGCCTACTATTATGTTTGTTGCTGAGTTAATTAATCGGTATTTACCTTATAATAAGCCCCGTTGGAGCCACGGACCTCCACCGCCAGTTCTTCCATATTGGACACGCAAAGCATGACGGGACGACAGGTGCTCCTTGAAGCATCAGAAGTTTAAAGGCTGGAGGCCCAGCTGCTCCATAATAGTGTGTTATGTTCAATGTATTACAAATATAACTAATGGAAAATAATAAATTGTGTTTCCTAAGACGTTTGCCATGGCCCTTAAACCCACTTAAAACTCTGAAAAGTACATTTTACAAAACAAATCACCAAAAGAGGCTGTAAAAAATAGCAAATACTTTCCAACAGTCTGTGAGCAGATCATTATATTATGTTATTTTTTATATCATATATTGAACAACTATATTTAGGCTATTGGTTTCTTTGCAGGTTCACATACTGCAGTCTGAACTAAATGCCATCTTATCAAATCTGGTGCACTGTTTAGATCATATTCATCAAGATTACGTATAATCTTATTTGTTGTTATTACATTTTAATATCCTTCAGTTAAGCTAAATTAATAGTTCATGCATATATGTATTATATTTATTATGCATTTGTTTACCCAGGTTTGTGAATACATGACAAGCATGTCTATATTTGCATGGGAAAGTAAAATAGTTTTAGGGTTAGACCAATCACAGGTGAAAAACAGTCCATATTCAATACAACTCAAATTCAATACACAAGTTCATACACACAGCACAGGCCAAAAGTTTGGACACACCTTCTCATTCAATACATTTCCTTTATTGTCATGACTGTTTCCATCATAGATTCTAACTGAAGGCATCAGAATGCCGGTCCGTGGGTCATTTAGTCGGGCCACACAGGAACAAAAAAATAACATTGTTTCAGTTTAATTCAGAGTCTAAAAGATGTTTTATTTTGAAAAATGACCAGATTCTCTCCTGTCTCTTAAGTGTCACTTGACACATCACATGATAGTTAGCCTACCGCTCAATTACAACCACAAACTACCTTAAAAATAAGTAAACAAACGTCTTTGCAGAGCTTTTTTGCAGTGGCAGCAATCAAAACAAAACCACAGATTAAACTGGACTGTTTGCACAGAAACAAGCGCAGGGCTCTCACTGATACTGTGAGGTCAATTGTGTGTTTCTATGCATTTTACATTTGTTATTTATCATATTTATTATAAGATATTTATTTTCATGCTGGTCGTGTAATTTCATTGTTGTGTGTCTGCCACACCTTGAAGACCGGTCTGTGTAAATATGTCTTACATGAAACTGTTTCGGTTGGGGACAGCTGATCTAAAGCAAATTTATGCTATCAAGACATCTTTGCAGTCAAGTTGCAGACACTTGTGGCATCCAGGTGGGAAACCACTGGAGCTCTTCATTCATGACCCTGTTTGGATGTACTAATGCTACATAATGAATCACTAATAATAACTGACAGTGTTGTGCTTTAAAACCAGGACAATCTGCTGTTCTTTTTATTATTTTTGCAACAACTCTTTATTGTCTTTTACAAAAAAAGGGAAGAAAAGGAAACACATCGTAAAAAATGCATTACAATATTGTAATCAACACAAAGGCCTATAGTGGTGAGAATAATACTTAAAGTAATTATTTAAAACAAACAAAAAAAAGAAAATTGTAAAAAGCATTAGTATCAATTAATAATGAAAATTAACTGTGTCAGCTGAGTCTTAGTGTGCAGACTGAGAGTGATGCGATATGACGCACAAAATTGATTTATCAAAACTAATTTAGTCGATCTTCACTTGTGCTGCCGAGAGGACACATGGCAGGACAGTGTAAAAGCTTTAAAACACAAAGCAGCAATCTTTGAGATGAAATCTGCCAGGATGAGAACAAACTTGACACAAAGATGCCTTTACGCCCAGTGGGTAGATGATATGTTCCTCATGTTGATTTCTTGTGATTCCAACATCATTCAGGCCTTCATCCATTCAGCAGCAGCTCATAATGATCTGGAGGTTTGTTTGGACGGGTATATTTTCATTCACACTCACAAATTCTTAGAAAGGACTGTTTTCACACAAACACACATGACTTTGAGTGTAGTAGACAGTCAGTGAAACAGAGAGCAGGCGGCGAGTTTCTTTCTACAAACAACCACTGTGACACCTAGTGGCCGACAGCCTCCAGGGGACGGCAGACACTGATCCTCATGTGGCTCCAGAGAGAGATGTGCTGTGAAACTTCAGTGAGACGTGTCATTGCCAAATCGCCATAAAACAGAAAATACACTCCCAATACACTATATGTTTTTAGTAAAAGGTTTTAGATTTGGTCGGTGCTAGGCTCATTAAACCTCCTGTTATGTTTCTTTGTCAAGGACGGTATAATAATGTCTGTATGTTTTGTCATGATTTTATCCACAAGGTTCAAAAATATCCTGGTTAACATTGTTTATATGTCATTATTAACTCCATAACTGAGCATTTAAATCAAATCTAGTGTGCTGGCGTTGTTTACCACTCACAGATCACGGTTCAATGAGGATGATTTACTTGTTTTTCATAATAAATGCAAAATAAATAATACAATACAAATGACAATAGTTGAAATCAATTTTAAAAAAACGTATTCAACATGTTTTTCTTTAGAGGGAGTGATGTTGATAAATAACAGAATTTATGTCTTTTTTACAATACTATCAAATTGACCATTTTCATTTTATATGTTGATTATATATATTTAGCCAAGCAGACGAAGATTCAAAAACAACAACAACAACAACAAAATACTTTTAACTATATTTTTAAAATGGGTCGTTTTGACCCACAACATAACAGCAGGGTTAAAAAAGTAACCAGTCATGCTGGAAACATGTTGTTATCAATTTTGGGAAAGTCCAAATCCAAATGAACATATCTGAAGAAATGTTCAACACCAAAATTCAAAACAACTGATTGAAAGCAGGTAACACTCCCAGATTAGACATACATACTCAGATAAATGCAAGACTTCTATTAAATCTATTATAAATAACAGTTTTTACACCATTCTTTCTAGTATTACATTTTGTTATTTTCAGCTCTGAAGAGTTTAAAAATAAACCTATTGTTCATAGTGATAATATCAGCAATTTATGCACCGCTGACTGGGCCTTTCAGTGGTTTGCTGAAGGTGTTACATTCAACAGGTATAACAGACGTGTTGTGGTGTTTTGTCGTGCACCATTTGTTCTTTTTGTTAATACGATGATGGAAATGATCATTTGCTGCAGAGGAAGTAAACAGTGTCCCATAATATAACATAGAACATTTTCATTATCATCTTTAATCACATGTTAGCCAAACATTTACATTTATAAAAAGTTATAAATGAAGAGAGTTTTTCTTTGTGAGGAGCTTTATGTGGTTTCATACATACCAAAACACAAGAAAGTGAAATATATTGAGGGGACATTGACAATTGAAACTGTAATCAAACTCTGGGCAAATACCATTCAATGTAAACGAAAGTATAAAAAAA
>JAOWBC010001052.1:4386923-4398285 GCA_028566105.1 Hypoplectrus providencianus | reverse complement strand
TTTTTGCAATTGCAATGCCTCTGTGTTAGTGAGTAAATCGCTTGCTGTCAACTCACAGAGCGCCGCGGGCCACCAGAGCTTCCACATTATTGGTGTCGATATCCAAAGCTTTGTTGTATTCGTTCATGGCTTCCACATGACGACCGTGTTTGAAGTGGTCCACTCCTGCACGGACGCTGAGAGAACAGAGTCGAACAAGAAAAGTGAGAAATGGATTCATGCACGTCTCTATTAAAAGAAGCCAGACAAAGAAAGACTATAATTATGAGCAGATAGACTTGTCTTTGTAACTCCTATGAGAGCAGACTTTTTCCGATCACACTAATACTGTAATAAGAAAAAAAAAAGGGAAAGTTTAATTGATTTATTTTTATTTTTTTCATGGCAGCGCTACTTGGTAGAGCATCCCTTCTGTTCCTGTATATAGTTTACTTAAGTTGTTGAATTGTGTGGAGGCTGGTTAGGTAGTGTGTGCTTGAGAACAAGATTGTATACGATTTCCTGTAATATATATATCCATATCTTCTCTCTCTTCCTCTTCTGATCCCGGGTCACTATATTTGAATGTGCAATGTGCTGATGGACTAATATGTTGCCCCCTAATGGGATAAATTAACAGGTTTGGACTCGAAGAGAAAGGGAATTCATTCTTGTATATGCCCTGTAATTTTATATCTGCCCTTTCTAAATAACAACAAAATATATATATAAAAAAAGAGCAGATGTTATCAGCTTTCTTCTGTGAGAACTTGGACCAATGAAACACTTCAGCATTACCACTTCAAGGCCCACGAGGCAGACTGTTTCTTTCTGATTGCAGTGGCAAAATCCTCCTCCTGGAAAAGTTTACTGTGGAGAAAAGAGGCAAACGTAAGAACCCTGTTGAAGCAGTCGTCTCTCAGCATCACAGACTTCCTTTTCCCACAGAGAACCAGTGTTTACTTAGAGTTAGAAGATTTATCCTTCGGAGAAAAAGAAAATTGCTGAAATATTTCCCTCACAACTGACCACCACATCTCAATCCATTCCTAGTTATTATTCTCTTCATTAAAATACAGAAAACTGAAAACATTAGGATAAAGTAGCTTTCAACAGAAGGTAGGTTTTATTACTATTGTCAATATTGTGCACATTGAACAGCTTGCCCTGAAGTTTGGTAAGGAGACGTAACATTAATGAGATCACAGTAATTTTGCCCATGTTCAAGCATAGCAAAGTGAAACCTGGGAGTAAACCAAAACACTATAAGCCCGGTACTTAAATTACAATCTACATCCAACTACACAACAAAACATTAATTTTACTATTATTCATTTGTTAGAAAAGTCGACATGTTTACCTTTGCAGGCCTCTCATCATTGATGGTGGGTGGGTGTCACTAATTCCCACCTTCTCCAGCAGGTAGTCCACTACAGAGGGGTTGTGGTAACCATGGCAACTCTTCAGTATACACTCATACGTTTCATTGGAGTCAGCCGCTGCACGAGCACTGCGACTGAAATGAGAAGGATACGAGTCAGACACAAACTGGATCTACAGAGTATTTTCATTGCAGATATTTGAGTCGTTATTAGCTGCACTTAAATACTTGTGAAAGCAGCTGATCAGTATTAAATAATAAAGAAAATAAATTAATTTGATTTTCCTAGATAGACATCCAACATCAAAACACAGGTTCCATATCAATGTTTCAATAAGGGTTCGATCATAATATCAAGAGGCTTTTTCAGAAATAAATTCTCAAACTTTGATTATTTCAGTTACATTTCGCTTTATTTAACATAGTTTTCAGTTCATAGTAAGTCTTAGTGGAGCTCCATGTTGTGTATTTCGCTGTGTCATGTTGTGGAGTTACCTGTAGTGTATGGGAAGCTCCTCCCGCAGGCAGACACCCAGTTTGACTTGCTCCAAACTGGGAGAAAGGGAAGCCTGGAGTAGGGACACTGTGATTTTCTCTTGGTAGCGGTCAATGTCTTTCACTGCAGCTACAGAAGGAGATAAGACAGGAAATGTGACAAAAGAATACAGTGAACCCTCGCTATAACGCGGTTCACCTTTCGTGGCTTCAGTGTTTCGCAGGTTTTTTTAGTGCAGCTTTTTTTTTTTTTTTTTTTAACAGTGCATGAATGCGTTGTGTTCTGCTTAGGTTCTGCTTCAGTAGAAAAAGATGCTACAGCACAGCGGAGTCAGGACGAAGAGACAGTCAGAGGAACTATGTGTTTCACTCTGTTACTCACTCTGAACCATACAGAATGCACCATAAAGTTTCTGAACTGAATTTTATTACAGATTGTGCATAAGCAAAACTTTATCACAATTGGCATTGGTGGGAACATTTCATTTCAGACATGTGTAAGACAGAGAAATGTGACTCCAGAAAGGCAAATCAGAGTGACAGTGCTGCACAGTGGTTTGTATTATTAAGAGGAAGGACTTGATTAACAACCTTTATTATGCCAATGCACTGTGCTGTCAGATCATGTCTTTATGCAGGTTAAAGTTTCTCTCCATAACAAAGCTTATTGCTGTGTTGTGTTTATTTGTAGGATCTCCTTGCATTTCAACCCTCAACTGTTTCAATACACACAGTGAAATGATTAGGAATGCTGCATTTTAATTTCCCCCTATATCACAGGTGTCAAACTGATCCATGAAAGGGCCGGTGTGGCTGCAGGTTTTTGTTCAGCTGAGCAGGGGCAAAGCTGATGCTGCTAATCAACTGAGTGAAGACAGTTCAGGTGATTTGAATGACTTGATTCAGGTGTACGACTGCTTGGTTGGGACGAAAACCTGCAGCTACACCAGCCCTTTCATGGATCTGTTTGACACCCCTGCCTTATATGGACGGGTTGAAGTCTTGCTTTTTAGGGAAAGTCTGCACACAGCTGACTGTTTAACACAAGGTTAAGTACGACACTAACCTCGGATGAAGTCCCCAATCTGGTAGTAGGACAGAGGGTCATCATGGCTGCCGGTGGAGGGAATTTCTCTGATGTGGCATAAAGCCTGAAGGGAGGAATAAAAGGAAAGAACCGTTCACCGTTCATTCACTGAGCATTTAGGATCCAAAGACCACAACCATCATGCTGCACTAAGAGATATATTAAAAACTGCCACTGGCAGTATTTCAGTGAACTAGCATTGGTATTGGTATAGCAGGCTGAGTGATAATCCAGATATGCATTTACAACAGCTGACCGATTTGTTTTGAGGTTTATAACATTGATAAACTGTGTTCAATTTATTCAGCTTGGTAACATACCGACAACTCTAAGTCTTCAATGTCTCTCTTTAGGCCGCCTGCTGTGCAAAGCAAGGTGAGAAAGAAGCCATATTCTCGAATGTTGTTGATCCTCCCCACCACAATGTCTCCTCTTTCCAGGTCCCTGTACAGCATGGCTCTTCTTTCCTCATAAGACACTTCCATGAATAACTCCACTGGTGGCATGATGGCATAGGGCTCTGAAAGCAGAACCAGAATCATACACGTCTCACATAAAGATGCATGTCATCATATTTATATATATCCATACATATATAGCATGTTCTTTAAGCTGCTTACTTTTTTTTAAAAAACTTGCTGCATGGTGGAGGAATGTTAACATGCCAGCTGAGCATTTCAGTGTGTACACATCGGACCAGTATCAGTGTCTCTATACTCATTCTTCTGTACTTACTTTTACTATTTTGAGTGCATAAGTACCTTCACACTGACAAGTATGACATAATGCAACACGCAAGGAGTTCCAAGGTGTTGCTCCCATAAAAGTCAAAACGTGTGTGTCAAATGCTGGACACTCGATGCTCAACATCTTTGCTACGTAGCGGAAGAGGAGCAAATAAAGCTTATTTCAACGTCAGTCGTGCGACATAAGCTCACATGAGCAAAAAACAGTCAGCACCAAAACAAAAAAAATAGATAAAAATAGAAGATATTTTAGTGGTAGTTCTTTGAACTGTTGCAAGACTTATGCAAAATGGAAGAATCAAACACATGTTGTGCGTGATCGAGCAGGAAGGGCACAGGTGAAGTGATTGTTGCTTTGTTTTTGTGTTGTGTTTTAGTGGGGGGGACACACACTATAGAAAATGGATAAATGTAAGGGTTTAGTCTGAACAGAGCTGGAGATTTCTAACCAACAACCCAACACACCTGTAGCATCCACATCCTCGTGTTCCTCTTCTTGATGAGCAGCAGTCTTCCATGCTGGACTGAAAAGGATATCAGCCTTCCTGGCAATAAACTGCTCCACAAGGGAGCTTTCCTGTTCATTGATCCTGCTGCACAAAAAAACACACATGTTCAGCTACTAACCTATGTTTTGCAGACAGCATAGGTATTCTACAGGCAGGTGCATAAGAAGAGTATATACAGCAAAAGAAACACCACAATGATTGTGCTGGGTTTATTAGAGATTCAACTTTAAAGTTGCCAGGTTGCAATTGGCAACCATTTAGGATATTGAAATTATTTTGGCCTTGGGTTACCATTACTGGACACTATTTTTTTCAACATATTAATATCAGGGACAGCAATTAGCAAAATTTCCACTGCAGATGTTTTCATAAGAGATTTCTAATCTTTGTAGCAGTAGTGATATTTAAATACTGTGGTTACAATCAGAACCACGACGCAAACACATTGTACATTAGTGCACAAAGGTGATCTGTACAAGACTGTTGGAAATGAAGAAAAAATAAGGAGTTTTAAATGTCTCCCTGCATCTATGAGTGAAATAGAAAATCATTTACATCAACCACATTGTATTATTCATACTACTTAGTACAATACTGATATTATTCTACAATCGCACATTAACATCATTAAACACCTGTAAAACTGCACAGTATCCTAATCAAGTCACAGTTGAGGCCCGGAATTAAGAAAAATGGGACAGGAACTTCTTAGATTATTCAAGTAATTTATACAATATTTCATAATTTAATTATTTGATTTATAATTGTGAGCGGTAGTCAACGATATGACAAAATCCATAGATATGATTACTGACGGAACAAAGGATTAAAACTATTTAAGACAACTGATCTTTTCCTTTAGATATAAGAGAAGTTAAAAAGTGAGATGATACAACTATAAAACCAGCTTTTACGAAAACCAGAAACATCTTTACAATCTCAAAATATAACAAAAAAAAGTATCTTGCTGAACTACCTTTCAGAGGTGGACTTGCACAGGTCAGACACCACAGCCTGGAAGTCTGGATTTTCTGTTTGTTCACATTTCAGTTTGTTGAATAACGACTCTCCGTGATACGACAGACACTGTCTCAACAAGTCTCTGTCCATTCTGTTTTTACACGTCCGCTGTCACATTATTGTAAAAGTAAAATAAATAAGCAGCCGTTACGTGCAGTGTTGGCTATGGCTACAACGATTTTCCTGGCCTCTCTTATTGCAGAAAGATCATGCATTAAAAATATTTAAATGAATCAGTTTAATAGATCTGTTCGCGATTCTCGAAACGTGAAACGTTGCTTTAATTATACATCGTTTAATGAAGTGTTAAATTACATACGTTGCCCTGCGTCCTTTAGCTAGCAGGCAAAACAAACGCTAGTCATGCTAACACACATGAACGCTAAAAGTTAAGCGTTCATGTGTAAAACTCACAATATCCTGGTAGTTTTACACATGCAAACTTCCGCCATGCCCAATAACACAAAATATAACTGTCGTTTTATTTCTACAAAGTTTAACTAAGGCAACAAACTCAACACAGCTGAGCAACGCTTCCACACATGACCAAGTGCGCATGCGCACGTTGTTTCACACTCAAATCGCCGGGTGAAACAACGTCGGAACTAAAGTGGCCTAACATCAGAGGAATCCGAAAAGGAGCCTTAACCCTATAAAGAATTATATTGAAAGTAAGTGTGCTACAAGTTCAGTCCCATAAACTACTTTTACCATGGTGGGCCCAATAATTAAGAATAAACAATAATGAAAATCAATTTGATTTGAATTTACAAACAGCACAAAATTCAATCTGCTATTTTACTTTTGACCACAAGATGGTGTACTTGCCTTGGTGTTGCATGCCATTCGAAGTGGCTATATCTCTGTATGGGGTATAGCTGGTGGACCTGTGTGGGCGGGCATGTCAGCTGTAACGCCCTAAACTGCCTTGACCCAATGCCTGACCTTGACCTGCTGTGATAGTTTTCTGTGGCCCAGAATGAAATGAATGGGAACTACAAAAGTGACCCCTTTTAACTTCCTATTACCACTGTGAATAGGCTTAAACACTTTCACTTTCCGGACTGGTGAAAAGGTGCATGCTGAAGACACCTTTGTCTCAGGATGAGGGAACTGCCCAGCAATCAGCCCTGAAAATCACAGAATCATTTGTCTAATGGGGACTCTTTGTTGATACACTGACACTTCATCCAAGTCTGTACTACAAATGGTTCATGAGTTATCTATGGGAGCGTGGTTAAAGCATAAGGGTTCAAAGTCTTCAGGGCTGGACCATCATCATGCCTGAAAATTTTGGGGAAGATTAGAAAATGTATGCTCAAGGAAGAGACACTTTGTGTACATGGCAAATACTCAAAATTCAATCTGATGCCATGCCCACAAACTTGAAAAAATCTGGAGAAAACTTTTAATCACATTTTTTTTAAATTTCTGGTCATTAATTTCATCATCAATGTCTCATTGTCTGTGAAAAATGTAGATTCATCCTGCGGAGGTGATCTTTTTGCTAATGCTAATATAGCCTCTCTGACATAATGGCCCTCTTAAAAGAGTTGTGTTACAAATGTCTCTTCACATCACAGTTGTGTTTCGGACAGGAGGTTTTTTTATTTTTTATTTTTATTTTTTAATGAAACTAAGGTGATCATACAACAAGTCAATCTGTGGTAAAATGAGTAAAAGAGGTTAAGTGTCCTGAAAGCATGACAATACGTGCTAGCTAGAAAAAGCGGGCGTGCATTTGTTTTTCTTTCTGGAAGATGATGTCATTGGAAGGCCCTCCCCTCAATCCTGTGACATCACCAATGACATCTTCATTGGCATTCTATTGTAGGCTAGGGAATGAGCTTGGTCTGTGACATCACAGATGATGTCATCCTTCCAGCTGCAGGAGTTTAGATACAGGAGTGGAAATCTTGAAGAAAGTCGAGTCACCCGGCTCCCTTGGATGGGATGCCGTGGACCTTTCTGCCAGAAGGTTCAGAGGTGAACGACTTGAGTGGCAGGCACACCAGAGTTCCCGCCTCTGGGTAAACCTGTCACTGCGCAAAGTCAGGTCCTAAGCCTGTCTGCTCAGGTCGTTCTTACACTCAGTAACAGTAGGACCCCGCTGTCTTCCATCTTCGTTGAAATCACACCACATTCTAACATCCGTTTGAATGGTAACTATTCAGACTGTTGTCACAGATGTCTGTGAACAGGTGAACGCCTGAGGAAGTCCTTTCTTCCTGTGGCAATTGGACTGTTTAACGCTTCAACATCTGGCCGTGGCAGGGTCAGTCCAGACTCTGTGCCCTGAACCTTCACTGGACACTTTCATTCTATAACTGTATTGGCTTGCACTTTAACTGTTTTTGCACTTTTGCTGTTTTTGTGTTTATTTATTCCTTCCTGCACTGTTGCACAGTAATTTCCTTCGGGATAATTAAAGCTTTTGAATCTTGAATCTTGAATCTATGGGTTGGTTGGGTTAGTCGTCCGGTGTGGCTGCAGGTTTTTGTCCCAACCAAGCAGAACACCTGAATCAAATCATTCAAATCACCTGAATTGTCCTCACTCAGTTGATTCACTGTATCAGCTGTGCCCCTGTTCTGTTGGAACCACCTCAAAACTGCATACTAAGTTTTTTTTCATTAGTATTCCTGGCCATCCTATACCATTTTCAACTCCAACTTCAATATCTATTCATTCTCACCCTAGCGAATAAGCTATGTGAGACATTTGATTTTAGTTCCCCTCATTCACATGCAAATCACACGTCGATTCACACATATACTGTCTGTTCCTCTAAATTTCTCCATCTCTTTCAGCCAGTGAAAAGGTAATCACCAGATTAGATTAATTCTTCAGACTCTTCTAAACCTCCTCTTGCATCCAAAGCATACTTTACATAAATGGCAAAAACCCATGAATACATCGAAGTGTTTTATTTCAGTTTCCAACAAAATACTTCCAATGCTCTAGAATGAGGCAAAAAAGCCTTAAAAATCTATAGTTTCTACATGTGACTTTATAACCTCTATTTAACTTTGTTAAACCTTACAGTTTCACAAAAAAAATCATAAATCTCAGTACCTATTTCTTTTGTTATATTGATATAGAAAATATGCTATTTTTTTGTAAGTAGATTTGTAACCCTCTCCTTTTCCTTTTTTTCTTTACAAGGCAAAATACATGAGGGGAAACAACATCCATAGACATCTTGTATTTTCTGACTGTAAGTGTTTTTTTGTTTGGAGTCCAGAGGAAATATTGACATGATGAGGTCAGTGGCGGTTGGATTTGTGTAACATTAATATATATACAGATCCTCAATTAGAATCAAAACACTGTTATAAACATTTAAAACAGCACAATTTTAAAACATAAACCCCTACTTCTCCTCTGAACTAAAAGTTCATTATCAACAGAAACAAAGTAGATACAAATAATACAGTTAAAAGCATTGTCAAACAACTTGACATTTCAGAACTTTTAAATATTGATTATAGACAGTTTTATGCACAATTTTACCATCATAAAGTAGATTAAGGCCACAACGTTTAAATGCACTCTTTGCATATTGCTTGTATTGACTGTAGATATTCAATTAAAAGATGCACCTCTGTACAAAGGGCACTGTATGGTGCTTCTTTCTTTCCGCAGGAAATGTCCACTAGTAAATGTCCGGCAGCTGGGTGTATTTCCTGTCCCAGTATCCACCAGAAAAGAGCCAGTCCTGTGAGCTGGTGTGAGGGTTTTGCCCCTGCTGAAACCACCTGAAAATACAGTGATGACACATCAGCATTCAGTTTGAGTTCCTAACAAACTCATACTGCAGTAGCCAGAAAATCACAATTTAAACAAATCAGGGAAAGCAAGGAGGGAAGGTCAGGCATGCTTCATCGCAAGGTTATGGGTAATTTGCATTAGAGTTAGCCTTTTTGGTGGTTCACTTTATCATAAAATTAATTTTGTGCTGTTTTATCTTTGCGGTACTACAGGGAGGAGAGGAATGATTAGGTATTGGACTCCTGTGGTGTTTGACCATTTCCATCCTGCCATGCTGGTGGAAGGGAACACAGATTAATCACAAGCTGTGATTTTATCATCAGTGGTTCTCTATCATATCTTAACAGAAAGAAGGATGCAGATTTAAAGACAAGACTGTAATTTAGAGAATAAGAAGTTTTGGGAAAACATGTCACATGATCACATTACAACATTTCAGACACATCAATCACACAGTGAGGAGCTCTAACCTCGGGCCCAGGGCAGGACTCCTTTCACATCAAAGTGAGCGTGCAACAGAAAAACAAGGAAGATGACGAGAAAAGGGAAAATTTAGCTCGAGCATCAAAGTATGAAACTGTTTAGAAAGACATCCTGAAATTGGAGAATTAAAGACCAAAACGAAAACTGAATATATGGTTTTGCAAGTTCCATGGAACAACAATTAAAGCTGAGCCTACTAATGTAAACAGTGGATATTCTGAACACCTATTTGCTTTTTCTAACAGTCACTTTTCTTAGATTAACACAAAGTCAAGAAAAGGCGAAGCAGCTAACCTGGTTCTGTCCAAACATAATAAAATCCACTGAACAGTACCTCTAAAGCTCTATAAATATAACAACCAATTAACACTTAAGGTGGTGTAAAGTCCCTTTTGTAAAGCAAGAAATCGTTATTATTCCAGGAAATAAATCACAATTTTCAGACAGGCTACGCACACACGCATCAGAACTGGTGGAATTTAACATATAGAAAATATCAATGCTGGCTAGTTTTCTACATTTGCAGTTTTTTGAGCAAACAAAGCTAAGCTAACCAGCTGCTAGCAGTAAGTTTATATCCATCGACAGACACAGTGACTATCTATCTTCTCAACAGAAACACTGCAACAAACCGATTATTCCTGATTTAGCTTGAATAAATATGTGTATAACTGCATGCTCTTATCTTAATTACATGAATGTCACTGAATTTTAGCAGACACAATGCTGACACAGCTTGAAATTCATCAACAAACTCACCTTGTCTTCCACTCTTCATCAGATCTGGAGCGGCTTTTGCGAGCAGCTCTCTGTTTTTCCTCAAGCCGTTTCTTCTCCTCACTGGCAAGGTCTATTGAAAAATTAATAATATAGTGTTTAAGTCTGCAGCAAGGATATTCTTCTTGTATTCTCAGTATGTTACTAACAGTTATTACCGATGTCACCGTTCTCCATGGCTCGTATGTCCGGCCTCAGCCTGCAGTCAGTCTGAGGGATGGCTCCCTCCATCTCTTTATTGAGCTCATTTAGTTGCATTGCAAAGGACGTGAAGCTGTACATCTGCAATGAAAGACAGATTTGGGAACTTTTCACACACAAAACGCCTGCTGATTTTGAGAATTTGTACGTGTCAATGAATCATTCAGACCTCGGTTGAGTTGGCCGGTCTGGGTGCGATTCTCCACAGCAGCTGGCTGCCTGGGATCATCTCCACAGTGTCTGCAGCTGGAGAGGGAACCTCCTCCTGATCCTCACTACAGCCCTGGAAACCAGTGACAGAAAGATTTCATGCTGCACTCACAAGTCTACATATTAATCATGCTCTCTGCAGGATGCATTATTACTGTTTGTCGATAGAATGAAGTAATTACAGATTTTTTGCAAAGATGTGACAATAATAACATTTTATCTGACTTGAAAATATTGATATTTTCCCTCAACTCATCAAACCACATTATTCTCATCATGAATCACAATAATAAGCTCATGTGATTCCCTGCTGTTCAGTGGGAAGCAGTTCATACCGCTTTGCTGCTTTTTTTCTCCCCTGCCCCTTTCTTGTCGTTTTTCTTATGCGCTTCAAAGGCTGCAGGGTCAACTATATACAGGCACTCTGTCCACTTCCCATAGAGAGCACACAGTTTCTTTTTGCTGTGGAAAAACACACACATATACATATCCTCAGGCACAAACACTACATCATTCTCACAGTGAGTCTGTGTGTTACAGAGCCCCTAAAGGGACATGGAGGAGAAAAATAAATAGGAGGTGACAAAAAGATAATGGGCAGAAAAGTAAATGGATAGAATAGATACATTTGTGTTCTCCTGAGGAACTTTTGTTATCTTGCTAAACTTTTGCTTCTCCATATATATATATATATATATATATA
>JAOWBC010001052.1:4315955-4326710 GCA_028566105.1 Hypoplectrus providencianus | reverse complement strand
CAAGTGAACCCCTGTAGAAATGGCTCCTCCTCCAGAGAAGGCTCAATGTGTATCACCATTTATTGTCCGATGTGGTCCAAATTTAAAACCTGTGACAGTGCTACATATCAATAGCGGCCAATAGTCATAGCGCCCCCGGTGGAAGCAGGTGGTACTGCGTTTTTTTACCTAGCTCCCAAAGTCAGTTTCACATAGAGACACGAAATTTGGTACATTTATGTAACTTGATGAGACGCACACATGGTAACATATCACATGTTTATTTTAGGTTTTAAAGCAGTTGCCAGCCCCCTCGAGGACCCGTCAATGCTGTTTCCAGCTCTGCTTTGGTCTCCACCAGCTCCACTTTTCCTGCTAAATAACTGCCATATTTAGCTGCTATTTTTAGTGCTTTTCTGCAGCCTGGTAAATAGTAAATGCACTTTTATATCACTACAGACTGAGCTCATTTACCCGTTCACTCACAAATTCAATCTGGTGGCAGACGCTATCCTACACGGTGACACCTGAACGCAGCATCGGGAGCAATTTGGGGTTCAGTATCTTGCTCAGGGATACTTTGTGGCTGCCACGTTCAGGGATTGAACCACTGATCAGTGGGCGACCTCTCAACCAACTGAGCCCCAGCCGCCCCAGCACCACATCCCTCTCTGTGTGTGTTGCTCTGGGACTTAAAGCCGGGATCCAGTCGACACGGTGAACACGGATACTTTTTATTTCTTATTAGCCAGGAGAGACCGCTCCGTGCTCCTCACCAAGTCATGCAGAACAGTTCCACTTGGAAGAATCCGGCGCCAACAAACAAGGCCTCGCGCCCCGAGCCCCCCCGTATTTATCATAATTGGAATTCATATCCAGCTCTGTAGCCGTTGTTTCATCTTTGTCAGTTTTGTCCCTGGGTTAATTTTGCTTTACATCGATTCCCATCCTCCTGGGCGATCTCTGTCTGATTACTCCCCGTTTGATTGATGAGGTGCAGTGGCCTCCTAACCCCCCCCACCCCCCCGCTCCGGTACAGGTGGCGGCGTGAGATGCAAAGGTGCGTCACGACAGAAAGCTGCAACCGCTTGACCCAGAAGCGTCAGAAAATCAAAGTGCACTCATGCTTTGTGAAGTGTGCTCAACGTGGTCAGCGGGGACGACTCGAGGAGGCATTCAAAGGTTAATCAATGGGACGTGCAATCTTTCTAATGCTTTGTGTTGCCTGTTTTTATGGCGGCATCACAAACATAAAGGTAATGAGGGGAGCAGTTTCCACAGCTGTGGACGCCCAGCCCAAAGATACATTTAGCAGTTAATTGAAATGTGGGAGGTGGGGATATAAAAGGTCCATATCAAATATTTATGCTGTGAATTAGCCTCTTTTCAAATGTGAATGAGAACATTGCATAAAATATGCATGAGAGGATAGGTCATTAGGAAGCAACTTCCACCGGTTTTAGCTCACTGGGAAAATCCAGCGAAAAGAGAGAAACACAGCAGCAAGACAGAGAGGAAACAAACATTTTAAATGCCGGCCAGTAAAGAGTCCGCGATTCTTACTGAAGCTAAAACTAAATACTAGAGCTAAACTATATAAAAATTCAATCTGTCAACAAACACATTTTTTATAACACTTTAATTTTCAAAGCAAACGTTGTTACAATAAAACAAAATTTACCGTGTTCACCTGCTAACCATCGGTTAGAAATGAAGAACGGGATCATTAAGTTTCTAAAAATCTCCTCATTGTCAATGTTACTGCAGGTAACCGAGGCTTTTTACCAATGACATAAACAAACATTCAAATTTGACAAACCTTTATCAACAGCATCAGGGTACATGAACAGTGTAACCTCCCTTTATGACTGCATAAATCATAAGCAATACATAAGTAGACAATCATATTGTTACAGACTGTTGACATGTGTTGTTTGGTGGTGGGATGTGATGTGTTCAATGTGTTCGTGTGTTGTTGGTAAGAAGAGCTGTTGTGTTATTAGGAATAACGTTAGAAGGAAGTTTAGAAAGGCGCGTTCGGTGAGAGTTATGATAGAGTTGTGTTACAGTTTGGTGGCGTGGTTACGGCCGACAGTGACCTGAATTTGAGGTTAATAAATCAAGTTCAAGCTTTTCAAACTTTAGGCTTTGCTAAGGCAACCTTTATAAAACTATAACAGCACCAGCTACAAACAGAATTCAGATTAATATGCAATGTTTGTATTTATCTGTGCATGTGCAGAACCTACGATGTGGTATTCTGCTTCGTATTTAGCTGCTGTCTAATCTTAATAATGATGAGATTTGATCTGCACTGGTTCCTGATGCGGCTGGATACCAAGCGACACGGACTTATACACCCTAAATGAGCATTTTTGAGAAAACCAGCCCCCCAAATTACTGACATCTGTGCAAAGCAAGAAAAGGTTATCTGAGAAATGCAATCATCATAAAGCCAATGAGGCGTTCAGGCACAGGGGGCGGGGGTTGGTGTCCGGGTCCAAATGTACCGCCGCCGATCGGAGCAGGTGCTGCCGGAGAATTAAAGAGTGAACGACCGGGCTCTGTGCGGTCTGTGTTAAAGAGTTAATGTTTGTTTTAAATTTGCATGTTAGGAAAATCAGATAAAGTACAAAACACGAGCCGAAGAAGAACATCAGTCCGACAAAACAAGACGAAAGGCTCAAGAGGAAGCAGAAATATGACTGATTGCAACTTTCCTGACCTTGAAATTCTGTTACAATACATATTTTATGCATACATAAATTATGAGGAAGCCTATGCAGACGTATTAGTAAAGCTTTAATAAAAAGGGGTCTGGAAACTTAATAACTAATAAGAATTGACTGATTTATTATTTAATTATTCTTGTGTTGATTTGTTTATTTATGGTCTACAAATAAATAACAAAATGGTGGTGCTGGAGACAAACACAAACAGTTCAGCACTAATATTATGTGTGGGCCAGAAACCTTTAGATTTTTTAGCTTTTGAGAGATTGATGGTGGCCCCAGTTGGACCCCGGGCCGCAGTTTGGACACCCCTGGCTTACATTAAGGTCACAACCCTGTGGACCGCAATCCCAAGAGGTCTGAGGTGAGTTAAAGGTCCTTTATGAAGGCATCAGGGACCAAAGTCTGTGATTGGAGCCAATAAAAAGCCTCCTGAGCCGAAGCTCTGCGGATCCTCACTTTTATTAAAGAGTTTAAGGTGCTTCACGGCGCCTCCGATCCCTCAGGATTACTGACCACGGGGTTAAACGTAAGCCCAGCAATCATTGGTTCATCTCCACAATCCTGGTCTTAGTTCCCGTCTCAGGGTGAACCAGGCGGATCCACTAACACCCTCAAAGGATTTCACATTGTACCTAATCTCATATTCATATCAGAGGCCTGTTGGAAATCAATCACGGAGGATTTTAAGGAGGATTTTGTAACTGTGACCTGAATGTGATTCCACCAATTTTTGGCTGGTTCATGATATGTATATTTGCAGATAAAAGAGCTTCCTAAGAGCTTCAGCCTGAGGGGGGAGATCCACTTTAAAACACTGCTAAAAAGCAAGTAAGTCGTTTTTGATGTGTGGATGTTTTCACTGCTGTGAAAGCCGTCTTACAGTTTGTTCAAACAGGATCGAGCTCAGATAAAAAGAGCAGTTTTTGTAAAAGAAATCCCGTCACAGTCACCAGAGTCAAAGTTTCTGTTCAGTCAAACTGTACATGGACTCAAATGTGAAGCCTAAAGACGCCAATTAACTAATTAATTCTAACTAATTAAATAATTCCCACTGTTAAATTGTTAATATTGCTTGTTTTCATTGCTCCACACTGCGGCTCAGAGCTGATCAATGCATGCACGTATACACACCTGCACACACACCTGCACAAACACAGGATACCAGACGCTCATGGGACGATGCAGCCACACTAACAGTGTTCCCACTCAGGAACAAATATTTACTTACTTTCTCACCGTTAATTAGCAAAATGATTACCTCTGAAAATCTGACTGCAGTATCAGAGACATCCTGAGACGGATTAAAACAAATATATGAGAAAACAAATCACTCGGATTTCTTCCAAATCTCTAAGAATGTTCTTCTGTAATTATCTTTTAATTCAATATTGAGTCTTTGTAAAACACAGAAACATGATTTATTAAATGAAGAAATTGCACTGTGCTCCAAAAAGAAGCAGCTAGAGCAGTTTATTGGCCATCTGTGTGTTTTTGTGTTACTGTATGCATCATTTATTGTGGCACTGAGAGGTCGGCACATCGGAAATTGCACAACTCAACACATTTAGAGAAAAAGCACTGCAAATCCCATAATATAAAACATTAACAAACAAAGCGTCGCAAGTTGCACAACACAACACACGCCTCAAGAAAAGAGCTGATAAAGATACGTCAGCAACATGTCACATGAAACTTCTGAGGAAGACTGTTGGAAAAAAGAAAAACAGAGAAGCACCACAACAAGAAAGAAAACTACAAGTCCCACAACACAACACATAAAGAGAAACAAGAAAAAGAACGACAAAAAGTACTGCAAATCGCGCAACACATTATGAAAAAGGAACAACAAATGTCACAACCCAACTTAAGAAAAAAAGAACTACAAATCCCACAACACCTTAAGAGGAAAAAAAAGAACTACAAATCCCAGAACACAACACATTAAGAGAAAAGCACTGCAAATCGCACAACACATTATAAAAAAAGAAACTACAAATGTCACAACACAACATGTTAAGAAAAAAGCAACATCAAATCCCACAACACATTAAAAGAAAAAGAACTACAAATCCCACAACCCTAACAACACATTAGCAGAACAATGCTACAAATCTCATATCATCGTTTCTTTTATTAAAACTAAACCTAGGTCAGTGGTTATGTAGCTGAAATCCCCAGAAGCTGCAGCATTTTTTTATTTTTATTTTTTTTACAACCCCCAATGTATGTATAATGACGTGTGTGCTATTTTAAAAACGCTCTGCTCTTTATCTATATGGGTCATTTTAACAGGCTCAGACCATGTTGGTAATAAACATGTTTTTCTACACAGTCGATAGAAAATTCAAGGCTGATGTACCATAAAAACATAAAAGTGTAGTTTTTAACCATAAATGTCCAGAAATCAATCAACTAGATTATTTTGGATTAAAAAAATCAAACATTTGATGAATTTAAGCAAGCTGTCAATCATTTTTTACAAGATTTATGTATATTTATGACAAGAGCTGAATTCAAGGCGCTTGGTTCATGACTCTGGACCAACATGAAATTTAAAATAATGATAATAATTAATAAATAATTAGCCTCAGCTGCGTGGTTGATCTCAGACTGACCTGTTTGAACGAGTCGGCAGCTGAACGTCACAGCTAAAGTTTGTTTGGGACCTCTGAACTGTTTTCATTCACACATTGAGAAACAAAAAGCAGCAGAAAGCGAGAATAATGACATTAACATTTGAGGGGTTCGTTCAGCTGTAAATAAACTAATGCACGGGGAAAAGTCACGGCTCCCGATTGATAAAAATCTCACACGAGCGGCTCGCCGAAGCAGAACAGTCAGAGATCATCATCGTCTGCGGCTGATCCCTGTTCTGCTGAAGTGCAACGTCCCTGCTGAGGTGAGCGACCATGAAAGGACCCTTGAGTCAGACCCTGACCTGTTGGGTCCACGGCTGAGCGATCACGCATCCCCGGGACGTGTGACGGGAATCCTGATCAGGCCGCTGGGCGTCCTTCGCTGCCACCCAGACCGAGAACGGCCTCTCAAAACAGGAATCTGACGAATAAAAGCCCCAGAGCTGCACCGAGCATCAGAACCAGGGTCTGAACCGGCTCATGGTGGGATTTGTTCAGTCTCTCTTTGTAAAAATGCCTTTTTTTTGAAGGGTTTAGACCTCCAGCCACATTTAATTTATAATTATGTAACTACAGAAGCTTAAATTAAATGTAAAAATACAAAATATTACCAAAAAAAATTAATCTAATCATCCCGCCTGCAAAATTAAACATGTTTTCTTTAGGGCAGGTTTAATTCAGAGTCTGTAAGATGTTTTATTTTGAAAAATGACTGGATTCTCTCCTGTCTCACTTGAAACATCACATGATATTTACCGCTCGATTAAGCCCACAAACTTGCTAGAAAAATGAGTAAATAAACGTCCTTTTTCGTGACAGCTAACAAAACAAACCCACAGAATAAACTGGACCGTTTGCACAGAAACAAGCACAGAGCTCCCACTGATACTGCGTTAAGGTCAATCGTGTTTTTCTATGCATTTAACATTTGCTTTATTATTATATGTATTATATGATATTTATTTTCATGCATGTCGTATAATTTCTTTGTTGTGTTTATCCGCCACACCTTGAAGACCGATCCATGGTGCAAAAAAGGTTGGAGACCGCTACTTCAGGACATCACCAAGAATAAGCACATTATATTGAGAAGAAAATAAGTCTACTTTAATTTAATATCCAAACTGGAATTCTTATGTTTACAATTAAAAAAAAAAACAACAACCTTTGGCCAGAAACCACCTCATTAATTACTGGCATTCAAAAGGTCCCAGAAGCTGCTTAATTGGCACTCCAGGGCGAAGAGTGAACAATAAATAAAGCTTCACGTTGATTTCTCGTGACGCGGTTGCTCGTTAGCACTCAACAGGCTTCATGTGCTGCACTTTGGCACGTGCAGAGCGAGCTGATGAGCCGGACGGGCGCCAGATTCGGAGGTTCTCTTTCATAAACCGGGCGGGCAAAAAACTTTGAAGTGAGACTTTTAGCAGAATGCCCCGAGGCTTGTTCTCGTTCATTAAAGGTAAGGGACATCTATTTTTAATGCTACCACAGCTCTGTCAACAAGAATCCTTTTGATGCACGTTAACGGGCCGCGGTTTGGATTCCCAAAATGGAAACGCGGCGAGGAGGCGAGCAGGGCGGCCTCGGGTCGTTACATCATTACACATGAAAAGCACTTTTATATCTGAGGTCAGTTTCTGCTGTTTCAATCAAAGCGACGTTATTATGCTGTGATGTGTTATGTTATATTAAATTATGTTACATTACATTATATTATTTCATGCCATGTCATGTCACATTACGTTATGTTATATTATAATATTATGCTATATTCTATTACGTCACATTACATTTTATAATGATATGTTATGTAATGTTACGTTACATTATGTTATGTTACATCAGATTATATTATATTATATCACATTAGTCGTAACTTCTTTTAAATCACTTCTTAAAACACACTTTTATAAACTTGCTTTTTTGTAATGATTCCATGTTATTCACCTTTTTTTTTTAAATAGTCTTTCATCACCTTCTTAATCTGTTTTTATTACTTTCATTCCCCAAGATCTGACATTTGTGTTTGATTAAGATTGTTTCCCATTGTTTCTTTTATTTTATTATTTTCTGTCAAAGCACTTTTATATCTGAGGTCAGTTTCTCCTGTTTCAATCAAAGTGACATTATTATACTATGATGTGTTATGTTATATTAAATTACAGTACATTATTTTATGTAATGTCATGTCATGTTACATTATATTATTATGTTATGTTATATTCTATTACATTATATAATGTTATGTTATATTATATAATACTGTTACAATTTATTATATTATATCATATTATCATATTACATTATATATCATACCAGTCGTAACTTCTTTTAAATCACTTCTTAAAACACCCTTTATAAACATGCTTTTATGTAATGTTTCCATGTTATCAACCTCTTTTTTAAATTGTATTTCTTCACCTTCTTAATCTGTTTTTATTACTTTCATTCCCCAAGATCTGACATTTGTGTTTGATTAAGATTGTTTCCCATTGTTTCTTTTCTTTTATTTCTTTTATTATTTTCTGTCAAAGCACTTTGTAAGCTGAGGTTTTAAAACATGCTATATAAATAAAGCTATTATTAGTACTGTATGTCATAACTTAATCACGCTTTACATTAATTTCTTTCTTCTGTTTACTATAAATATATAAATAAATAAAAGCCATTAACTTTTTTGGGCCACAAACCCTGTGCAAATCCCAGCATTTAAACCTCACATCGCAGTCATTCATTAGTAATTCGGCCTCTAGAGGGCAGGGGAGGACAGTCTAAAACGTAAATCTGGGTCGTATTTTGCAGCCTTGCAAATGTTTTTAAGGGGAGACGATAAACTTCTCTAAACACCAGTCACCTCCCCAGCAGTCTGAGCTAGCTCTGTGTTCATTCCTGTTAGTAAATGTTAAATTAAAGCGTAACGGCATCATCATTACGAGCGTTCTGGCATTAGCATTTAGCTCAAAGCATCACAGGTTCAGACTCTTTTGTTCTGTCAGGTTTTCTTGCAGAAATGTTCCAGGTGACTCAGCCTCTTAACGGCTCACACTGGTTATAAATTGCTCATTTCACCTTGATGATTGCTGCCACCTGTTCTTGAGGAGGTGGGCATTTGCTGAATTACCATGCAAGGGTACCTTTTCTGCTCCATTTATTGGCAACTTTTGTTCACATAAATGCCTCTGTAAGAATAATAATAAGGAGAGAGAACTTGACATTGTGGAGGTTAAAATGATGCTGCTGGAAATGAATACATATCATGTTGAGGAGAGTTTCTAGAATCTTTTTAGGGCAGCCGAAAAATGAGAAAATAACAGCCTGTCATGGAAAAGCATTGTACCGGCTGTATGTGGGAGAAAATACTAAATTCAACAAATTCTCTTAGATAACTTGTAGGTACGGTGGCCCTGAGAGGCCACATTAAGAAAAACCTGCTGGAAATCCCACAACACAACACATTAAGAGAATGAGAGATTTCTATGCAGTAAGTTTATAATGTTAAAGTTTCACTGGATGGAGACAAAACCTGCAGATTTATGACTTTAAATTACATTATTTATAAACTACAAGTTTCCCTTGGAAACACATTTGTTGTGTTGTGAGATTTGAAGGATTTGTTTTCTTATTATTTTGTGTTGTGGGATTTGCAGCACTTTTGTAAAATCATAGGTTTTTATATTTGTTGCATTTTTTCTTATTGTGTTGTGGTATTTGAAGCACCCTTTTCTTAATGTGTTTTGTTAATATTTTGTGTGGGTTTTGCGGTGCCTTTTTCTTAATGTGTTGTGTTTAGTATTTGAAGCTCCTTTTTCTTAATATGTTGTAATATTTGCACTGTTTATTTCATGTGTTGTGAAATTTGCAACATTTTTTTTTCTTATTGTGTTGTGGGATTTGTGGCACCTTTTGTTAAAAAAAAAAAAAGTAAGTTGTTTTTATATCTGTTGCGTTTTTTTTTCCTCAATGTGTTGTGTTGTGGGATTTAAAGCTCCTTTTTTGTATTGTGTTGAAATGTTTGCTGCGTTTATTTCCTTATTAGCGCTTTCTTTTAACGTAATGGGTTTTTATATCTGTTGTGGGTTTTTTTTTTAATGTGTTGTGAGATTTGTGGCTCCTTTTTTTCTTTAAATGTATTTTTTTTGAGTATTTGCAGCATTTTTTTTCTTGATGTAATGTGGGATTTGTAGTGCCCATTCATTATGTTTATTGCAATTTGTTTTTTTCTTAATGTGTTGTGTTGTGGGATTTGTAACATTTTTACCTTAATGTGTTGTTTTGAGTGATTTCCCGCGCCCTGACCTCTCAGGGCCAGCAGAAAAAACAAACAGTGATATTAAGATTAAGTCCCATTTATTCCCTTATAACATTTCTGGCGGTTCAAAGCCTGGGTACTAGGTTATAACTTGCAATAAAGGTTCTCTTCCTTATTGTATCACATATTTGCAGAATTTATTTTTGTATTTTATGGCATTTACCAGATTCTCTCTTCAACTTTGATTCAAACGGAGCCAATAATCTGTCGCTCGCTGTGTTCCACGCACGGCATTTTCTGTCCTTTTCAGAGCTCCCACAATACGAAATTAGATATTTTGCTGAAATGTGCCTTCCGAACAGCACAGCCAAAAGACTCTGTGATGGACAAAGAAAAGAAGCGCGGCATTCACAGGGCAGGAGCAAGGATATTCCTTTGTGTCTGCCTTTATTACAGAGGAGATGAGCCTAAGTCTGGCAGACAGTGTGGAAAGGCAAGGTTACACAGAGGTTCCCTCTGAAAACGTTCACTCAGATACAATTTTAAAAGCCCCTCCTGTAACTAATCCATGAAATAGGCGAGATCCAGACAATCTGAGAGGCATGGGAAGGTTCGAGCTCCTGTGTTTGTGCTTGTGTTTGTGCATGTGTGAGTGTGAACGCGACCCCGCGGTGAGAGAAAGACAGAGCGCCTGGATTTTCACACATCCGACACATTTGCTGGATGTTCTCCAGGCTGAAGTTGCGCCAGCAAACAAGTGGATTTGTGTGTCACTGATGCCGCTGTTTACCTCTCGCAGACAATACCAGGCGGCTTTACGGCGCCTCACAATAACATGGCAGCTCAGATCTGCTGCGGTCCACTGCTGCTTTCAGAGCTCTCGCCTCCCAAACTGAACTGCTCACCAAAGAGACATAACACAATAAATCTGCATTATTAAATATATATCTTTAGAAAATATTTTTGTATCATGTTTTATATATTGTTTTTCTGTCCTTTGAATCACTGTTTCTGTTATGGCTATTACTACTATTTGTCTTAAATTTGTTTTTCTTCTAGTTTGTTTGTCTGTCTGGTTCTTGTTTTCTGTATTTTCTCTCTTTTCTCCTTTTTTAAAACCACGATACCTTATTCACCTCTACCTGGACACACT